>WNGS01008690.1:7452-18148 GCA_020271785.1 Procambarus virginalis
GGTGGTGTGACACACAGGTGGGGTGGTGTGACACACAGGTGGGGTGGTGTGACACACAGGGGGGGTGGTGTGACACACAGGTGGGTGGTGTGACACACAGGTGGGGTGGTGTGACACACAGGTGGGGTGGTGTGACACACAGGTGGGGTGGGTGACACACAGGTGGGGTGGTGTGACACACAGGTGGGGTGGTGTGACACACAGGTGGGGGTGGTGACCACAGGTGGGGTGGGTTGACACACAGGTGGGGTGGTGTGACACACAGGTGGGGGTGTGTGACACACAGGTGGGGTGGTGTGACACACAGGTGGGGTGGGGTGACACACAGTGGGGTGGGGTGACACACAGGTGTGGGGTGGGTGTGACACACAGGTGGGGTGGTGTGACACACAGGTGGGGTGGTGTGACACACAGGTGGGGTGGTGTGACACACAGGTGGGGTGGTGTGACACACAGGTGGGGTGGTGTGACACACAGGTGGGGTGGTGTGACACACAGGTGGGTGGTGTGACACACAGGTGGGGTGGTGTGACACACAGGTGGGGTGGTGTGACACACAGGTGGGGTGGTGTGACACACAGGTGGGGTGGTGTGACACACAGGTGGGGGGTGGTGTGACACACAGGTGGGGTGGTGTGACACACAGGTGGGGTGGTGTGAACACAGGTGGGGTGGTGTGACACACAGGTGGGTGGTGTGACACACAGGGGGGGGTGTGACACACAGGTGGGGTGGTGTGACACACAGGTGGGGTGGTGTGACACACAGGTGGGGGTGGTGTGACACACAGGTGGGCGAGGTGGCCGCAGGTAGCAACAATAAGACAGCTGGAGACGGCCAGCAGGACCTGTGTACGGGCTGACTATGGTCCGTGCTACATGCAAAATTTAGTTCCGAGTAGTTGATTGTAAGACAACAACAAGAGCCAGCAGGAGCTCCCCAGACACACGACTGCACTGCTCAGCCCATTAACTAGACAAGATACAGGACAAGAATGCCCCGAAGGGCGAGCAGGGAAGTGGGTACAGAAGAAGAATACGTGAGAGGAGAGAAAGTCGTCAGGAGACAAAGTGCCCAGGACTTGACCCAGCTGTTTGGCCGCGGGCTAGAGAGCCAAGTACTCACAAGGGTTTTCGTTGACACAACAACAGCCGCATCATCGCAGTGATTGGCTCAAAACCACCAGGGCTGAGTTGGCGGATTTTAAGGTGTTGGTTGTAGAGAAAGAGAATCTCTTTCTGGTTGTAGAGAGAATCTGTATACAGGATCAGGTGGAGGAACTCGTAGAGCGGTGAAGAGATCTGTGTATGTGCACGTCTGAGTATGTTAGTGAGATCAGTGTGATGTTCGTGAGAGAAGTCTGTTTCTCAACGAGATTTTTCCAATAGGCATTTAGGGCTAGAATGTTCACATTCTACATACACAATACATTTCCACTAGTGTTGAAATCTTGCCAGCGAGTATTACGGATCCACCCAAGTGCTCGGTTTTGCCTCCTATGGAGTTTTAGTTCATTAGTAAGTGCAGCGAAGGATTTTGCAAGTTGGGTGTATGTTACGAGGGGTCTAAGGAGTTCTTTCTAGAGGTGCGTTTTAGTGTCAGGTTTTGGCAAACCTTAATCTGGAACGTTTCCCTATTACCAAGTGCTATATAACTGTAATGCCTTGGCACTTCCCCTGATAATACCTTACCTATGGCCTGGTGAGCTCTTGCATGTTTTGTACAATGCGTCAGTGTGTGTGTGGAAATGTAAGTGTTGGTTAAGTGTGAGGCCAAGAACTGTGGTGGAAGGTGATACTGAGATGTTTATGGCAACTGGAGAGAGGGAATATAGTTTCACTGGGAGTGTTCGTGTGTTTCGTTCGCAGGAAAAGTAAGTGATCCTGGAAAGTTTGTTTTGATGCGCCAGTTATTCTGCCAGTCTGTCACTATGTCAAGTTCATCTTGTGTCTTACGTGTCTACTGAGGTGCTGGTGGCGAGGCGGGAGACGTCGTCATCGTAGCAGATGGTTAGTGTGGTGCAGGCAATTGTGTCTTGGGATGTCATTAATGCAGAGAATGTAGAGCATCTGACCAAGGTCTGACCCTTGGAGTACACCTGTATGGAGGTCAAAGTAGTCAGAGTGTCTCTGTAGGAACTTAATCCCTACTGTCCTGTTGTCTAGGTAGTTACTGAGGAGTAGACCATCCTTCCGTTTAGGTCGTATGAGCACCATCATACATATGATTCGGGAAATTTCTTCACCAGGTCAGTGTTACGGCGTCACTTAGCCAGTAACCGGGTTCTTTACTTATCAAACTGTATATGGGGCCTTAGTGCCTCTTCTTACACGATCCCCCCCCCCCCCCCCCCCCGAGTCATTGGTAAGTCTGTCTTCTATGGTCCTCACGCCGGCGAGTTCACCTTTCTCAGTAAATCATGGACCAGTCCTATACAGTATTGTCACGGTGCCAAAACACCACTTCTACTCTTCAGCAACATGCCGGCAGGGGTCTCCAGCAACACAATGGTAGAGGTCTCCAGCAACACAATTGTAGAGGTCTCCAGCAACACACTTGCAGACTTCCACACAGGCTTTAATTAAAACAAGCCATAAAAGACATAGTACTTCCATCTCGTAACTCAACTCTGCCATCCTGGGATACGTCGGTCCAATCACCAATACTTCGATAAGTATTACAGACAATTCAGTCTACACCATCTCGACCACTTTTTCCCTCCGGAACACGTCTTGTGTTCAGGACTGCCCTGGGTGAACTGATTCCTGTTGACCAAGACACCACCCACATCACTTCTGCACACTAAAAATGTGATTAGAAAGATAGAAACTACTCAGGGGTCAAATAAGATCACAGCCTTCCACCGGGGAAGAGAAAATGAGGTTGGGTGTGTTCAACAAATGGTGTTTACATCGTCACGTCTCCCTTCCTAAAAGAATAGTGGGTCGGGTGCGCTCAACAGATCGCGTCAACAGCGTCACAGTCAGATGCAACACAAACAGGGAGCAACAGTTTCAAGCTCAACAAGCCACAATGTAAGACTGAGGACAGGAGATACTTTTTCACCCTCAGGGGTATTAACCCATGGAACCGCCTACCCGCCGAAGCCGTAAATGCCAAAACTGTTCAATTTTAAAGTACAACTGGAAGAGATCATCACGGCAAATGGGGAGACCTTTGACAAGCCGACGGCTTCCTGCCCTCATAGAGGCCACTAGATTTAGTGACCCTCAGGTAAATATATTGACGTAAAATGCAATTAGAAAGTGAAAAGAGGAACTATTGAATTTGGACAAACCGGTAAATGTTTTCTATTTTTATTGACGTTGGTAACTTCCAGTGTATGACTCAAGTCCTTATTAACAGCCGGAGTCGTGTGTAACGTGAACCATAATCCTTGTAACCCTAACTGGGACGAGCATGCAAGAGGACATTACAGTCAGATTAATCAGAAGGACAAACTGAAAAAAAATTCAGTGTACAATCAATGATCAAACGCTGTGTAGAAGATAATATATTGGTGACTGAATCTATTCACGACTTTATTTGTAAGTCTGATGAAACACGGGGAAGGTTTCAAAGCCATAAATTTCCCGTTGCCGGGAAGAAAAAAACTGCAAGGCATATTGAGGAAGAAATTTATTCGTCAGACGCTTCGCGCTGGCGGGGACAGAACCGGGGACCTAGCGGCTGGAGCCGGCTGGTGGTGGTACCACTGCGCCACCACCACCTACCCCAGTCAAAGACTTCATGGTGGTTCTCCAGAAACATTCAAGGTAACACAGAGAAGGAATCCTCAAAGGGAGAGGATCGAGATGCTGAGACTTTGTCATATGGTGGCCCTTCCTTCTGCTATCTGGCTCTGTTCCCCTCACACTGTTCCTCCCTGCTATCTCTCACATCACTCCGGGTTCTCCCCCTCCCACCAGGGTCTCCTCCATCCCCCCTGGTACTCCCTCCCTCCCTCCATCCCTCCCCCCGGGCTAATAAGCAGAGGCGCGGTGCTCCAGTATTCATGAGAGCGGCGAGACAGTCCTGTTAGACTTCCACTTTCTCCAAATTGAAGGAAGGTAAAGCCTTGAAATATCTTTTTGCATTATCAAGGCCCGCCTCCGTGAGCCGTTATTTTTAATATAAATTATATAGACATATATTTAGCGCATTTTGAAAAGACGATAATTAAAGTAAAGTTTGCTCATCTGTTTATATGTTCCAAGGTTGCTCTAGTGATTATATGTCCCAAGGTTGCTCTAGTATTTATATGTCCCAAGGTTGCTCTAGTGTTTATATGTTCCAAGGTTGCTCTAGTGATTATATGTCCCAAGGTTGCTCTAGTGATTATATGTCCCAAGGTTGCTCTAGTATTTATATGTCCCAAGGTTGCTCTAGTGTTTATATGTTCCAAGGTTGCTCTAGTGTTTATATGTCCCAAGGTTGCTCTAGTGTTTATATGTTCCAAGGTTGCTCTAGTGATTATATGTCCCAAGGTTGCTCTAGTATTAATATGTCCCAAGGTTGCTCTAGTATTAATATGTTCCAAGGTTGCTCTAGTATTAATATGTCCCAAGGTTGCTCTAGTATTAATATGTTCCAAGGTTGCTCTAGTATTAATATGTCCCAAGGTTGCTCTAGTATTAATATGTCCCAAGGTTGCTCTAGTATTAATATGTTCCAAGGTTGCTCTAGTATTAATATGTTCCAAGGTTGCTCTAGTATTAATATGTCCCAAGGTTGCTCTAGTATTAATATGTCCCAAGGTTGCTCTAGTATTAATATGTTCCAAGGTTGCTCTAGTATTAATATGTTCCAAGGTTGCTCTAGTATTAATATGTTCCAAGGTTGCTCTAGTATTAATATGTTCCAAGGTTGCTCTAGTATTAATATGTTCCAAGGTTGCTCTAGTATTAATATGTTCCAAGGTTGCTCTAGTATTAATATGTTCCAAGGTTGACCCAAGAATAGGGAAGTATTCTTCTCTTGTAAATTAAGGCTGCATCAGCCCACCTGAGGAAGGCCAGGAGGGAGGAGCGCCTCGGAGGGAGACTGGGTGTCTATCATAATAGGTCAACTCCTTTATAACACATGGTAAGGTGTCTTGGCATTTTAATAACATGTTTACATGTCCTCAATGTGTTAATATGAACCAATACTTATATTTATTACATTTATAACATAATATCTTTATATCGTATAGATAATAACATAAATACTTATATAATGATTGAGAACATATGTTGAGATTCGGGAACAGCGCAATAACACACCACTCTCCTTGCTCTGCGCAATAACACACCACTCTCCTTGCTCTGCGCAATAACACACCACTCTCCTTGCTCTGTGCAGTAACACACAACTCTCCTTGCTCTGTGCAATAACACACCACTCTCCTTGCTCTGCGCAATAACACACAACTCTCCTTGCTCTGCGCAATAACACACAACTCTCCTTGCTCTGCGCAATAACACACTACTCTCCTTGCTCTGCGCAATAACATACAACTCTCCTTGCTCTGCGCAATAACGCACAACTCTCCTTACTTTGCGCAATAACACGAGGATTAGACCTGAAAAGGCTTGGCGCGTTATCTTCCCTACAGTCACGTGTACAGCCAGGTTATTACACAGTCACATGTCCTGCCAGTCCAACACACAAACAGTCACATGTCCTGCCAGTCCAACACACAGTCACATGTCCTGACAGTCCAACACACAGTCACATGTCCTGACAGTCCAACAAACAGTCACATGTACTGACAGTCCAACACACAAACAGTCACATGTCCTGACAGTCCAACACACAAACAGTCACATGTCCTGCCAGTACAACACACAAACAGTCACATGTCCTGCCAGTACAACACACAGTCACATGTCCTGACAGTCCAACAAACAGTCACATGTCCTGCCAGTCCAACACACAAACAGTCACATGTCCTGCCAGTCCAACACACAAACAGTCACATGTCCTGCCAGTCCAACACTCAAACAGTCACGTCCTGCCAGTCCAACACACAAACAGTCACATGTCCTGCCAGTCCAACACTCAAACAGTCACGTCCTGCCAGTCCAACACACAAACAGTCACATGTCCTGACAGTCCAACACACAAACAGTCACATGTCCTGACAGTCCAACACACAAACAGTCACATGTCCTGACAGTCCAACACACAGTCACATGTCCTGACAGTCCAACACACAGTCACATGTCCTGACAGTCCAACAAACAGTCACATGTCCTGACAGTCCAACACACACACAGTCACATGTCCTGACAGTCCAACACACACACACAGTCACATATACAGTTAGGCGGAAATTGGGAGCACGGGAACAATTCCTGCAACAATTCGGTCCAGAATTAAACTATGGTTTTGGGGCGTCAGGAACTGGCCAGCTGGAGTTAACTTTTTCCTGTGCAGCTCCTGGTCTTTCCTGTGCAGTCATTGCCCTTGCCTGTGCAGTCACCACTCCACCATGCATGGTTGCCACTTTCCTGTGCAGCCAGTTTGAAATCTCGTTTAGTTATAACATTGTCCTGCGCTGCCACCACAATATCATGTTAAGTTACTAAATTGTCCTGTATCAACCTGTTCTCTTGAACAGTACATCGGGATTGGACGTATAAGTCTCCTTACTGCCAAAAAATGATTAACAAAAATCAATGCGGCTCGCAAAAATTGTCGTGATACTCCGTTTTCTATTTGTGGTCCTCAGTTAGGTTAGGTTCAGGCAATTTAGTACATTTGTTGTGGCGTGAACGCTCGCGAGGACGCGTGTGCAGCCACTGTGATATCTCTGTTAAGTCACTACAGTGTCCAGTAGAGCCATTGATATGTTATTACACTACAGTGTACTGTGCAGCTAATGTGCTGTCAAGTTACGTATCTTATCTTGAGGTTATCTTGAGATGATTTCGGGGCTTTAGTGTCCCCGCGGCCCGGTCGTCGACCACGCCTCCACCTCCAGGAAGCAGCTAGTGACAGCTGACTAACACCCAGGTACCTATTTTGCTGCTAGGTAACAGGAGCATAAGGTGAAAAAAACTCTGCCCATTGTTTCTCGCCGTCGCCTCGGATCGAACCCAGGATCACAAGTCCAGCGTGCTTTCCGCTCGGCCGACCGGCTCCCTGCAAACATAACGTAACAGCAAAGTCCACTACGGGTTCACCACAGCCCGTGCTACTTGGAACATTTTGTTCGAAGTAGCTGAATCTAAAACAAGAACATGCGTAACAGCAGAGGTAATCAAGCCAAATCCGCACTTTTGGCTTTTAGGCAAAAGTCCGAATTCGATTTCAGGTCTTTTTAGGGTCCGTCTCCTGTCAGGTGAGAGTTTCGGTTCCGGCTCCAGGCCTACTCTCAGGCTCGAATTCAAGGGCTCTAGGTACAGGGGCATTAAATCTTATTCACCAATTTACGAGTTTCTATTTCAGGAGCTTAAAGTGATTCCACTCTGCTCTCAGACCACACAATAACATTCATTTTCTGTCCTGTTATTTTCTTACTCCATACATCTTCACTACAGCTGCAAGCCCCACACCTTGACTCTCTTGACTCATCAACAGGTTCAACATTGTTCCCCAACATATTCATGTCGACCAACACCTATTCTCGGGCGGCGTCTGCCCAAAATCCTCACCAGTCACTACACCCACCAGCAGCAACCGTCACCTCTGCTCTCCTCAACACACTCACCAGTCACTACACCCACCAGCAGTGACAGTCACCTCTGCTCTCCTCAACACCCTCACCAGTCACTACACCCACCAGCAGTGACAGTCACCTCTGCTCTCCTCAACACCCTCACCAGTCACTACACCCACCAGCAGTGACAGTCACCTCTGCTCTCCTCAACACCCTCACCAGTCACTACACCCACCAGCAGCAACAGTCACCTCTGCTCTCCTCAACACACTCACCAGTCACTACACCCACCAGCAGTGACAGTCACCTCTGCTCTCCTCAACACCCTCACCAGTCACTACACCCACCAGCAGTGACAGTCACCTCTGCTCTCCTCAACACCCTCACCAGTCACTACACCCATCAGCAGTGACAGTCACCTCTGCTCTCCTCAACACTCACCAGTCACTACACCCACCAGCAGTGACAGTCACCTCTGCTCTCCTCAACACCCTCACCAGTCACTACACACCAGCAGTGACAGTCACCTCTGCTCTCCTCAACACCCTCACCAGTCACTACACCCACCAGCAGTGACAGTCACCTCTGCTCTCCTCAACACCCTCACCAGTCACTACACCCATCAGCAGTGACAGTCACCTCTGCTCTCCTCAACACTCACCAGTCACTACACCCACCAGCAGTGACAGTCACCTCTGCTCTCCTCAACACCCTCACCAGTCACTACACCCACCAGCAGTGACAGTCACCTCTGCTCTCCTCAACACTCACCAGTCACTACACCCACCAGCAGTGACAGTCACCTCTGCTCTCCTCAACACCCTCACCAGTCACTACACCCACCAGCAGTGACAGTCACCTCTGCTCTCCTCAACACCCTCACCAGTCACTACACCCACCAGCAGTAACAGTCACCTCTGCTCTCCTCAACACCCTCACCAGTCACTACACCCACCAGCAGTGACAGCCACATCTGCTCTCCTCAACACACTCACCAGTCACTACACCCACCAGCAGCAACAGTCACCTCTGCTCTCCTCAACACCCTCACCAGTCACTACACCCACCAGCAGTCACCTCTGTTCTCCTCAACACTCACCAGTCACTACACCCACCAGCAGTCACCTCTGTTCTCCTCAACACTCGCCAGTCACTACACCCACCAGCAGCAACAGTCACCTCTGCTTCCTCAACACCCTCACCAGTCACTACACCCACCAGCAGTGACAGTCACCTCTGCTCTCCTCAACACTCACCAGTCACTACACCCACCAGCAGTGACAGTCACCTCTGCTCTCCTCAACACCCTCACCAGTCACTACACCACCAGCAGTGACAGTCACCTCTGCTCTCCTCAACACTCACCAGTCACTACACCCACCAGCAGCAACAGTCACCTCTGCTCTCCTCAACACCCGCACCAGTCACTACACCCACCAGCAGCAACAGTCACCTCTGCTCTCCTCAACACCCGCACAAGTCACTACACCCACCAACAGCAACAGTCACCTCTGCTCTCCTCAACACCCTCACCAGTCTCTACACCCACCAGCAGCAACAGTCACCTCTGCTCTCCTCAACACCCCACCAGTCACTACACCCACCAACAGCAACAGTCACCTCTGCTCTCCTCAACACCCTCACCAGTCTCTACACCCACCAGCAGCAAGAGTCACCTCTGCTCTCCTCAACACCCGCACCAGTCACTACACCCACCAGCAGTGACAGTCACCTCTGCTCTCCTCAACACCCTCACCAGACCATAAGCTCATTGAAGTGCGAACTAGCATAAATAACGGTAGTAGATCTAAGAGACCCAACAAGCGAGAAGGAATATTCAATCAATTCAATTTCAACAATAAGAGGATTGACTGGGAAAAAATAAATGTAGACCTTTCAACCATTCAATGGGAGACGGTCTTAAGCGACAAAACTCCCACACAGGGAATAGCTCAACTGACAGCTGAAGCTTACAAGGTCTGCTTGAAGCACGTGCCGGTGAGGAGGGGCAGAAAGAGGAACACTCTAGAAAGAGAACGCAGACGACTGTACAGGAGAAGGAAAAAAATTACGGAAATGCTTCGGCAGACACAACTATCACAAGCAAGGAAAATAAGCCTAAGCAGGGAGATCGAAGAAATAGAACAAACGTTGAAGCGATCATATGAGTCTGAGGAAATGGAATTGGAACAGAGAGCTATACAAGAGATAAGGAAAAATCCGAAATATTTTTCACATACGCTAAATCAAAATCCAAAACTCGACCAGTATTGGACCGTTAATTACAAATGAAGGTACGTACACAGAGGACAACAAAGAGATTAGTGAAATTCTAAGAAGCCAGTATGAGGCTATGTTTAGCACACCAATTAACGACATGAAAGTTGATGACCCAGACAGCTTCTTTATGAATGACATTCAAGCTGCAGATAATATAACGGATATTACCACAAACTCGGAAGACTTTGAAAGAGAAATTGACAATATGCCCATGCACTCAGCCCCTGGGCCTGACTCATGGAATTCAATATTCATAAAGAAATGTAAAGTACCAGTAGCGAGAGCACTCAGCGTAATATGGAGAAAGAGCCTGGATACAGGGGAGATACCAGCAGCACTTAAATCTGCAGATATAGCTCCGTTGCACAAGGGGGGGAGTAAAGCCTTGGCAAACTCGATTTTATCTGACTTGACTGTTACTCTTTGTGTTCTGTTCGACAGAAATTGAGAGACCAGAGTCCTAATTTTCCGTTATTCCATTGACCTCATTTTGTGTAGCTATCCACCCCATGATTCAGCTTTGTCGAAAGCCTTTGCAAAGTATGTGTCTACAACATCTGCATTTTGCTTTCTTCTAGGGCCTTTTTCTGTGATTTTGTCATAGTGGTTGAGTAACTGTGACAGACAGGTCCTTCCCGCTCTAAATCCATGTTTTGTCCTGGGGGCCTGGATTGTGCAATTCATTGTTTTCCATTAAACTAGAAATTGATTCCTAATCAATCTTTCAAACACTGTATTATGTGTATGTTAGTGCAACTGGCCTATATTTTT
>WNGS01008690.1:32448-69898 GCA_020271785.1 Procambarus virginalis
CCAGCAACGCACTGCAGAAGTCTCCGAAACACACTTGCAGAAGTCTCCAGCAACACACTGGCAGAAGTCTCCAGCAACACATTGCAGAAGTCTCCAGCAACACACTGGCAGAAGGTCTCCAGCAACACACTTGCAGAAGTCTCCAGCAACACACTGGCAGAAGTCTCCAGCAACACACTGGTAGAGGTCTCCAGCAACACACTGGTAGAGGTCTCCAGCAACACACTGGGAGGGGTCTCCAGCAACACACTGGCAGAAGTCTCCAGCAACACACTTGCAGAAGTCTCCAGCAACACACTGGTAGAAGTCTCCAGCAACACACTGGTAGAAGTCTCCAGCAACACACTGGTAGAAGTCTCCAGCAACACACTGGTAGAGGTCTCCAGCAACACACTGGTAGAGGTCTCCAGCAACACACTGGGAGGGGTCTCCAGCAACACACTGGCAGAAGTCTCCAGCAACACACTTGCAGAAGTCTCCAGCAACACACTGGCAGACTTCCACACAGGCTTTAATTAAAACAAGCCATAAAAGACATATAGTACTTCCATCTCGTAACTCAACTTGGCCATCTTGGGATACGTCGGTCCAATCACCAATACTTCGATAAGTATTACAGACAATTCAGTTTACACCATCTCGGCCACTTTTTCCCTCCGGAACACGTCTTGTGTTCAGGACTGCCCTGAGTGAACTGATTCCTGTTGACCGAGACACCACCCACATCACTTCTGCACACTAAAAATGTGATTAGAAAGATAGAAACTACTCAGGGGTCAAATAAGATCACAGCCTTCCACCGGGGAAGAGAAAATGAGGTCGGGTGTGCTCAACAAATGGTGTTTACATCATCACGTCTCCCTTCCTAAAAGAATAGGGGGTCGGGTGCGCTCAACAGATCGCGTCAACAGCGTCACAGTCAGATGCAACACAAACAGGGAACAACAGTTTCAAGCTCAACAAGCCACAATGTAAGACTGAGGACAGGAGATACTTTTTCACCCACCGGGGTATTAACCCATGGAACTTCCTACCCGCCGAAGCCGTAAATGCCAAAACTGTTCAATTTTCAAGTACAACTGGGAGAGATCATCACGGCTAATGGGGAGACCTTCGACAAGCCGACGGCTTCCTGCCCTCATAGAGGCCACTAGATTTAGTGACCCTCAGGTAAATATATTGACGTAAAATGCAATTAGAAAGTGAAAAGAGGAACTATTGAATTTGGACAAATCGGTAAATGTCTTCTATTTTTATTGACGTTGGTAACTTCCAGTGTATGACTCAAGTCCTTATTAACAGCCGGAGTCGTGTGTAACGTGAACCATAATCCTTGTAACCCTAACTGGGACGAGCATGCAAGAGGACATTACAGTCAGATTGATCAGAAGGACAAATTGAAAAACAAAATTCAGTGTACAATCAATGATCAAACGCTGTGAAGATGATAATATATTGGCAACTGAATCTATTCACGACTTTATTTGTAAGTCTGATGAAACACGGGGAAGGTTTCAAAGCCATAAATTTCCCGTTGCTGGAGAGAAGAAATCTGCAAGGCATATTGAGGAAGAAATTTATTCGTCAGACGCTTCGCGCTGGCGGGGACAGAACCGGGGACCTAGCGGCTAGAGCCGGGTGCTGGTGGTACCACTGCGCCACCACCACCTACCCCAGTCAAAGACTTCATGGTGGTTCTCCAAAAACATTCAAGGTAACACAGAGAAGGAATCCTCAAAGGGAGAGGATCGAGATACTGAGACTTTGTCATATGATAGCACTTCCTTCTGCTATCTGGCTCTGTTCATCACACTGTTCCTCCCTCCTTCCCTGCCATCTCTCACATCACTCCGAGTTCTCCCTCCTGGTTCTCCTCCCTCCCACCCGGGTCTCCTCCCTCCCGGTTCTCCCCCGGGCTAATAAGCAAGAGGCACGGTGCTCCAGTATTCATGAGAGCGGCGAGACAGTCCTGTTAGACTTCCACTTTCTCCAAATTGAAGGAAGGTAAAGCCTTGAAATATCTTTTTGCGTTATCAAGACCCGCCTCCGTGAGCCGTTATTTTTAATATAAATTATATAGATATATATTTAGCGCATTTTGAAAAGACTATAATTAAAGTAAAGTTTGCTCATCTGTTTATATGTTTCAAGGTTGCTCTAGTATTTATATGTTCCAAGGTTGCTCTAGTGTTAATATGTCCCAAGGTTGCTCTAGTATTTAAATGTTCCAAGGTTGCTCTAGTATTAATATGTCCCAAGGTTGCTCTAGTATTAATATGTCCCAAGGTTGCTCTAGTATTTAAATGTTCCAAGGTTGCTCTAGTATTAATATGTTCCAAGGTTGCTCTAGTATTAATATGTCCCAAGGTTGCTCTAGTATTTAAATGTCCCAAGGTTGCTCTAGTATTAATATGTCCCAAGGTTGCTCTAGTATTTAAATGTCCCAAGGTTGCTCTAGTATTAATATGTCCCAAGGTTGCTCTAGTGTTTAAATGTTCCAAGGTTGCTCTAGTATTAATATGTCCCAAGGTTGCTCTAGTATTTAAATGTTCCAAGGTTGCTTTAGTATTAATATGTCCCAAGGTTGCTCTAGTATTTATATGTTCCAAGGTTGCTCTAGTATTTAAATGTTCCAAGGTTGCTCTAGTATTAATATGTCCCAAGGTTGCTCTAGTATTAATATGTCCCAAGGTTGCTCTAGTATTTAAATGTCCCAAGGTTGCTTTAGTATTAATATGTCCCAAGGTTGCTCTAGTATTTATATGTTCCAAGGTTGCTCTAGTATTTAAATGTTCCAAGGTTGCTCTAGTATTAATATGTCCCAAGGTTGCTCTAGTATTAATATGTCCCAAGGTTGCTCTAGTGTTTATATGTTCCAAGGTTGCTTTAGTATTAATATGTTCCAAGGTTGCTCTAGTATTAATATGTCCCAAGGTTGCTCTAGTATTAATATGTCCCAAGGTTGCTCTAGTATTAATATGTCCCAAGGTTGCTCTAGTATTTATATGTTCCAAGGTTGCTTTAGTATTAATATGTTCCAAGGTTGCTCTAGTATTAATATGTCCCAAGGTTGCTCTAGTATTAATATGTCCCAAGGTTGCTCTAGTATTAATATGTCCCAAGGTTGCTCTAGTATTAATATGTTCCAAGGTTGCTCTAGTATTTAAATGTTCCAAGGTTGCTCTAGTATTAATATGTCCCAAGGTTGCTCTAGTATTAATATGTCCCAAGGTTGCTCTAGTGTTTAAATGTCCCAAGGTTGCTCTAGTATTAATATGTCCCAAGGTTGCTCTAGTGTTTAAATGTTCCAAGGTTGCTCTAGTATTAATATGTCCCAAGGTTGCTCTAGTATTAATATGTTCCAAGGTTGCTCTAGTGTTTATATGTCCCAAGGTTGCTCTAGTATTTAAATGTTCCAAGGTTGCTCTAGTATTAATATGTCCCAAGGTTGCTCTAGTATTAATATGTCCCAAGGTTGCTCTAGTGTTTATATGTCCCAAGGTTGCTCTAGTATTAATATGTCCCAAGGTTGCTCTAGTGTTTATATGTCCCAAGGTTGCTCTAGTGTTTATATGTCCCAAGGTTGCTCTAGTGTCTATATGTCCCAAGGTTGCTCTAGTGTTTATATGTCCCAAGGTTGCTCTAGTATTAATATGTCCCAAGGTTGCTCTAGTATTAATATGTCCCAAGGTTGCTCTAGTGTTTATATGTCCCAAGGTTGCTCTAGTATTAATATGTCCCAAGGTTGCTCTAGTATTTATATGTTCCAAGGTTGCTCTAGTGTTTATATGTCCCAAGGTTGCTCTAGTGTTTATATGTCCCAAGGTTGCTCTAGTGTTTATATGTCCCAAGGTTGCTCTAGTGTTTATATGTCCCAAGGTTGCTCTAGTATTTATATGTCCCAAGGTTGCTCTAGTATTTATATGTCCCAAGGTTGCTCTAGTGTTTATATGTCCCAAGGTTGCTCTAGTATTTATATGTCCCAAGGTTGCTCTAGTGTTTATATGTTCCAAGGTTGCTCTAGTATTTATATGTCCCAAGGTTGCTCTAGTATTAATATGTCCCAAGGTTGCTCTAGTATTAATATGTCCCAAGGTTGCTCTAGTATTTATATGTCCCAAGGTTGCTCTAGTATTTATATGTCCCAAGGTTGCTCTAGTATTAATATGTCCCAAGGTTGCTCTAGTATTAATATGTCCCAAGGTTGCTCTAGTGTTTATATGTCCCAAGGTTGCTCTAGTATTTATATGTCCCAAGGTTGCTCTAGTATTAATATGTCCCAAGGTTGCTCTAGTATTAATATGTCCCAAGGTTGCTCTAGTATTAATATGTCCCAAGGTTGCTCTAGTGTTTATATGTCCCAAGGTTGCTCTAGTATTAATATGTCCCAAGGTTGCTCTAGTATTTATATGTCCCAAGGTTGCTCTAGTATTAATATGTCCCAAGGTTGCTCTAGTATTTATATGTCCCAAGGTTGCTCTAGTATTAATATGTCCCAAGGTTGCTCTAGTATTAATATGTCCCAAGGTTGCTCTAGTGTTTATATGTCCCAAGGTTGCTCTAGTATTTATATGTCCCAAGGTTGCTCTAGTGTTAATATGTCCCAAGGTTGCTCTAGTATTAATATGTCCCAAGGTTGCTCTAGTATTAATATGTCCCAAGGTTGCTCTAGTATTAATATGTCCCAAGGTTGCTCTAGTATTAATATGTCCCAAGGTTGCTCTAGTGTTTATATGTCCCAAGGTTGCTCTAGTATTAATATGTCCCAAGGTTGCTCTAGTATTAATATGTCCCAAGGTTGCTCTAGTATTAATATGTCCCAAGGTTGCTCTAGTATTAATATGTCCCAAGGTTGCTCTAGTATTAATATGTCCCAAGGTTGCTCTAGTATTAATATGTCCCAAGGTTGCTCTAGTGTTTATATGTCCCAAGGTTGCTCTAGTATTTATATGTCCCAAGGTTGCTCTAGTATTAATATGTCCCAAGGTTGCTCTAGTATTAATATGTTCCAAGGTTGCTCTAGTATTAATATGTTCCAAGGTTGCTCTAGTATTAATATGTCCCAAGGTTGCTCTAGTATTAATATGTTCCAAGGTTGCTCTAGTATTAATATGTCCCAAGGTTGCTCTAGTATTAATATGTTCCAAGGTTGCTCTAGTATTAATATGTCCCAAGGTTGCTCTAGTATTAATATGTTCCAAGGTTGCTCTAGTATTTATATGTCCCAAGGTTGCTCTAGTATTAATATGTTCCAAGGTTGCTCTAGTATTTATATGTCCCAAGGTTGCTCTAGTATTAATATGTTCCAAGGTTGCTCTAGTATTAATATGTTCCAAGGTTGCTCTAGTATTAATATGTTCAAAGGTTGCT
Source organism: Procambarus virginalis (assembly GCA_020271785.1). Lineage (NCBI taxonomy): Eukaryota > Metazoa > Arthropoda > Malacostraca > Decapoda > Cambaridae > Procambarus > Procambarus virginalis. Next base: position 37,819 of record WNGS01008690.1, read on the forward strand.
CTAGTATTAATATGTTCCAAGGTTGCTCTAGTATTTATATGTCCCAAGGTTGCTCTAGTATTAATATGTTCCAAGGTTGCTCTAGTATTAATATGTTCCAAGGTTGCTCTAGTATTAATATGTTCCAAGGTTGCTCTAGTATTAATATGTTCAAAGGTTGACCCAAGAATAGGGAAGTATTCTTCTCTTGTAAATTAAGGCTGCATCAGCCCACCTGAGGAAGGCCAGGAGGGACGAGCGCCTCGGAGGGAGACTGGGTGACTATCATAATAGGTCAACTCCTTTATAACACATGGAAAGGTGTCTTGGCATTTTAATCACATGTTTACATGTCCTCAATGCGTTAATATGAACCAATACTTATATTTATTACATTTATAACATAATATATTTATATTATAGACATGATAACATAAATACTTATATAATGATTGAGAACATATGTTGAGATTCGGGAACAGCGCAATAACACACCACTCTCCTTGCTCTGTGCAATAACACACCACTCTCCTTGCTCTGTGCAATAACACACCACTCTCCTTGCTCTGTGCAATAACACACCACTCTCCTTGCTCTGTGCAATAACACACTACTCTCCTTGCTCTGTGCAATAACACACCACTCTCCTTGTTCTGCGCAATAACACACCACTCTCCTTGCTCTGTGCAATAACACACCACTCTCCTTGCTCTGCGCAATAACACACCACTCTCCTTGCTCTGCGCAATAACACACCACTCTCCTTGCTCTGTGCAATAACACACCACTCTCCTTGCTCTGTGCAATAACACACCACTCTCCTTGCTCTGTGCAATAACACACCACTCTCCTTGCTCTGTGCAATAACACACCACTCTCCTTGCTCTGTGCAATAACACACCACTCTCCTTGCTCTGTGCAATAACACACCACTCTCCTTGCTCTGTGCAATAACACACCACTCTCCTTGCTCTGCGCAATAACACACCACTCTCCTTGCTCTGCGCAATAACACACCACTCTCCTTGCTCTGCGCAATAACACACCACTCTCCTTGCTCTGCGCAATAACACACAACTCTCCTTGCTCTGCGCAATAACACACTACTCTCCTTGCTCTGTGCAATAACACACCACTCTCCTTGTTCTGCGCAATAACACACCACTCTCCTTGCTCTGTGCAATAACACACCACTCTCCTTGTTCTGCGCAATAACACACAACTCTTCTTACTTTGCGCAATAACACACAACTCTCCTTGTTCTGCGCAATAACACACAACTCTCCTTGTTCTGTGCAATAACACACAACTCTCCTTACTCTGCGCAATAACACACAACTCTCCNCACTCCGCCTGGTACTGTAGCACCACCCTCAGTGTGGGCCGGGTCAGGTACACTCGCCTGGTACTGTAGCACCTCCCTCAGTGTGGGCCAGGTCAGGTACACTCCGCTGGTACTGTAGCACCTCCCTCAGTGTGGGCCAGGTCAGGTACACTCCACCTGGTACTGTAGCACCTCCTCAGTGTGGGCCAGGTCAGGTACACTCCGCCTGGTACTGTAGCACACCCTCAGTGTGGGCCGGGTCAGGTACACTCCACCTGGTACTGTAGCACCTCCTCAGTGTGGGCCAGGTCAGGTACACTCCGCCTGGTACTGTAGCACCTGCCTCAGTGTGGGCCGGGTCAGGTACACTCCGCTGGTACTGTAGCACCACCCTCAGTGTGGGCCAGGTCAGGTACACTCCACCTGGTACTGTAGCACCACCCTCAGTGTGGGCCAGGTCAGGTACACTCCGCCTGGTACTGTAGCACCTGCCTCAGTGTGGGCCAGGTCAGGTACACTCCGCCTGGTACTGTAGCACCTGCCTCAGTGTGGGCCAGGTCAGGTACACTCCGCCTGGTACTGTAGCACCACCCTCAGTGTGGGCCAGGTCAGGTACACTCCACCTGGTACTGTAGCACCACCTCAGTGTGGGCCAGGTCAGGTACACTCCGCCTGGTACTGTAGCACCTGCCTCAGTGTGGGCCAGGTCAGGTACACTCCACCTGGTACTGTAGCACCACCCTCAGTGTGGGCAGGTCAGGTACACTCCACCTGGTACTGTAGCACCTGCCTCAGTGTGGGCCAGGTCAGGTACACTCCACCTGGTACTGTAGCACCTCCCTCAGTGTGGGCCGGGTCAGGTACACTCCGCCTGGTACTGTAGCACCACCCTCAGTGTGGGCCAGGTCAGGTACACTCCACCTGGTACTGTAGCACCACCCTCAGTGTGGGCCAGGTCAGGTACACTCCGCCTGGTACTGTAGCACCTCCCTCAGTGTGGGCCAGGTCAGGTACACTCCGCCTGGTACTGTAGCACCACCCTCAGTGTGGGCCAGGTCAGGTACACTCCGCCTGGTACTGTAGCACCACCCTCAGTGTGGGCCAGGTCAGGTACACTCCACCTGGTACTGTAGCACCTGCCTCAGTGTGGGCCAGGTCAGGTACACTCCGCCTGGTACTGTAGCACCACCTCAGTGTGGGCCAGGTCAGGTACACTCCGCCTGGTACTGTAGCACCACCCTCAGTGTGGGCCAGGTCAGGTACACTCCGCCTGGTACTGTAGCACCTGCCTCAGTGTGGGCCAGGTCAGGTACACTCCGCCTGGTACTGTAGCACCACCCTCAGTGTGGGCCGGTCAGGTACACTCCGCCTGGTACTGTAGCACCTGCCTCAGTGTGGGCCAGGTCAGGTACACTCCACCTGGTACTGTAGCACCTCCCTCAGTGTGGGCCAGGTCAGGTACACTCCACCTGGTACTGTAGCACCTCCCTCAGTGTGGGCCGGGTCAGGTACACTCCACCTGGTACTGTAGCACCACCCTCAGTGTGGGCCAGGTCAGGTACACTCCACCTGGTACTGTAGCACCTCCCTCAGTGTGGGCCAGGTCAGGTACACTCCGCCTGGTACTGTAGCACCACCCTCAGTGTGGGCCGGGTCAGGTACACTCCACCTGGTACTGTAGCACCACCCTCAGTGTGGGCCCGGTCAGGTACACTCCACCTGGTACTGTAGCACCACCCTCAGTGTGGGCCAGGTCAGGTTCTCTCCACCTGGTACTGTAGCACCTCCCTCAGTGTGGGCCAGGTCAGGTACACTCCGCCTGGTACTGCAGCACCACCCTCAGTGTGGGCCAGGTCAGGTACACTCCACCTGGTACTGTAGCACCACCCTCAGTGTGGGCCAGGTCAGGTACACTCCGCCTGGTACTGTAGCACCTGCCTCAGTGTGGGCCAGGTCAGGTACACTCCACCTGGTACTGTAGCACCACCCTCAGTGTGGGCCAGGTCAGGTACACTCCGCCTGGTACTGTAGCACCACCCTCAGTGTGGGCCGGGTCAGGTACACTCCACCTGGTACTGTAGCACCTGCCTCAGTGTGGGCCGGGTCAGGTACACTCCACCTGGTACTGTAGCACCACCCTCAGTGTGGGCCAGGTCAGGTACACTCCACCTGGTACTGTAGCACCACCCTCAGTGTGGGACGGGTCAGGTACACTCCATCTGGTATTGTAGCACCACCCTCAGTGTGGGCCGGGTCAGGTACACTCCACCTGGTACTGTAGCACCTGCCTCAGTGTGGGCCGGGCCAGGTACACTCCGCCTGGTACTGTAGCACCTGCCTCAGTGTGGGCCGGGTCAGGTACACTCCGCCTGGTACTGTAGCACCACGCTTAGTGTGAGCCGGGTCAGGTACACTCCACCTGGTACTGTAGCACCTGCCTCAGTGCGGGACGGGTCAGGTACACTCCGCCTGGTACTGCACCACCTCCCTCAGTGTGGGCCAGGTCAGGTACACTCCGCCTGGTACTGTAGCACCACCCTCAGTGTGGGCCGGGTCAGGTACACTCCGCCTGGTACTGTAGCACCTGCCTCAGTGTGGGCCAGGTCAGGTACACTCCGCCTGGTACTGTAGCACCTCCCTCAGTGTGGGCCGGGTCAGGTACACTCCGCCTGGTACTGTAGCACCTCCCTCAGTGTGGGCGGGGTCAGGTACACTCCACCTGGTACTGTAGCACCTGCCTCAGTGTGGGCCAGGTCAGGTACACTCCGCCTGGTACTGTAGCACCACCCTCAGTGTGGGCCAGGTCAGGTACACTCCGCCTGGTACTGTAGCACCACCCTCAGTGTGGGACGGGTCAGGTACACTCCGCCTGGTACTGTAGCACCTGCCTCAGTGTGGGCCAGGTCAGGTACACTCCGCCTGGTACTGTAGCACCTGCCTCAGTGTGGACCGGGTCAGGTACACTCCGCCTGGTACTGTAGCACCTCCCTCAGTGTGGGCCAGGTCAGGTACACTCCACCTGGTACTGTAGCATCTGCCTCAGTATGGGCCGGGTCAGGTACATTCTTCCCAGGCAATTGGGAAAAACCATTTTCATGATAAATGTTAATACTGTCTGCAGCCTCCACTTGGCAGGCGGCAGGAAGGTGACCCACACGCTCACACTTAGAGCAAGTTTACGGCTCTCCACTGTAAATAAAGTCACATGTTGTTGTCCACCACTTACACTGATGAAGGACTATTTTGGTTAAGTTCCATTTTCACTGTTCTAGTACCAATAAAAATTTATTTGGCTGTACCAAAAGTATTCCTATTTAGACGAACAATATCCACTTTTCTAAACTGTGCAAGAATGTTAGCAACATTTCAAAGGGCACATCCTGGTTACCTGGTTGATGGGGTTCTGGGAGTTCTACTCCCCAAGCCCGGCCCGAGGCCAGGCTTGACTTGTGAGAGTTTGGTCCACTAGGCTGTTGCTTGGAGCGGCCCGCAGGCCCACATACCCACCACAGCCCGGTTGGTCCGGCACTCCTTGGAGGAATAAATCTAGTTTCCTCTTGAAGATGTCCACGGTTGTTCCAGCAATATTTCTTATGCTTGCTGGGAGGACGTTGAACAACCGCGGACCTCTGATGTTTATAGTGTTCTCTGATTGTGCCTATGGCACCTCTGCTCTTCACTGGTTCTATTCTGCATTTTCTTCCATATCGTTCACTCCAGTACGTTGTTATTTTACTGTGTAGATTTGGGACCTGGCCCTCCAGTATTTTGAAGGTGTATATTATTTGATATCTCTCTCGTCTTCTTTCTAGTGAGTACATTTGGAGAGCTTTGAGACGATCCCAATAATTTAGGTGCTTTACCTCGTCTATGCGTGCCGTATATGTTCTCTGAATTCCCTCTATTTCCTCACATCCCTCACAGAAAAATGTGTAAATCTCATTCACAAATTAATCACTTGTGCCGACCCTTTCCCATTAGGCAAAGTGATAAGATCATCATCATACTTCCTCAGAAACTTAGAAAAAGTCACGTGTGTGACATTTTCAACACCAACCTGTTACCGTGAAGCATTTGAAAGCCAACAAATTCCTCCAGCTTAATCCGTAACACTTCAAAGATCGCTGTGTAGACAATTTCAGAATTAATATTACAATTGAATTTCAGTCCAGCGGACTTCTTCCGCCCTGATGGTGGTGTGGAGGAGCCCATTATGTTACGTGCAGACAAATGGTCTCTGACATGGTGTGACACACACAGGTGGGGGTGGTGTGACACACAGGTGGGGTGGTGTGACACACAGGTGGGGTGGCGTGACACACAGGTGGGGTGGTGTGACACACAGGTGGGGGTGGTGTGACACACAGGTGGGGGTGGTGTGACACACAGGTGGGGTGGTGTGACACACAGGTGGGGGTGGTGTGACACACAGGTGGGGGTGGTGTGACACACAGGTGGGGTGGTGTGACACACAGGTGGGGTGGTGTGACACACAGGTGGGGTGGTGTGACACACAGGTGGGGGTGGTGTGACACACAGGTGGGGGTGGTGTGACACACAGGTGGGGTGGCGTGACACACAAGTGGGGTGGTGTGACACACAGGTGGGGTGGTGTGACACACAGGTTGGGTGGTGTGACACACAGGTGGGGTGGTGTGACACACAGGTGGGGTGGTGTGACACACAAGTGAGGTCGTGTGACACACAAGTGGGGTGGTGTGACACAGGTGGGGTGGTGTGACACACAGGTGGGGTGGTGTGACACACAGGTGGGGGTGGTGTGACACACAGGTGGGGTGGTGTGACACACAGGTGGGGGTGGTGTGACACACAGGTGGGGGTGGTGTGACACACAGGTGGGGTGGTGTGACACACAGGTGGGGTGGTGTGACACACAGGTGGGGTGGTGTGACACACAGGTGGGGTGGTGTGACACACAGGTGGGGCGGTGTGACACACAGGTGGGGCGGTGTGACACACAGGTGGGGCGGTGTGACACACAGGTGGGGTGGTGTGACACACAGGTGGGGTGTGTGACACACAGGTGGGGTGGTGTGACACACACAGGTGGGTGGTGTGACACACAGGTGGGGTGGTGTGACACACACAGGTGGGGTGTGGGTGACACACAGGTGGGGTGGTGTGACACACACAGGTGGGGTGGTGTGACACACACAGGTGGGGTGGCGTGACACACACAGGTGGGGTGGTGTGACACACAGGTGGGGTGGTGTGACACACAGGTGGGGGTGGTGTGACACACAGGTGGGGCGGTGTGGCACACAGGTGGGGTGGTGTGACACACAGGTGGGGTGGTGTGACACACAGGTGGGGCGGTGTGACACACAGGTGGGGCGGTGTGACACACAGGTGGGGCGGTGTGACACACAGGTGGGGTGGTGTGACACACAGGTGGGGTGGTGTGACACACAGGTGGGTGGTGTGACACACACAGGTGGGGTGGTGTGACACACAGGTGGGGTGGTGTGACACACAGGTGGGTGGTGTGACACACAGGTGGGGGCGTGGCGTGACACACAGGTGGGGGTGGTGTGACACACAGGTGGGGTGTGTGACACACAGGTGGGGGTGGTGTGACACACAGGTGGGGGTGGTGTGACACACAGGTGGGGTGGTGGACACACAGGTGGGGGTGGTGTGACACACAGGTGGGGTGGTGTGACACACAGGTGGGGTGGTGTGACACACAGGTGGGGGTGGTGGACACACAGGGGGGGTGGTGTGACACACAGGGGGGTGNATTTCACACGCCCCTTAACACGTTGGCCAGACGTGGCATAAGAGTGTGTATTTGTCCCCTGCATAAGCAGCCTATTTTCACCATCACTCGTGTGGTCTACATCGAGGGGACAACAACTTGTCCCATCGTCACCTCACCAGGTTCATCACCATCGTCACCATCACAGCTCAGGACAGGTGCAGCGTCAGTGTCATGGGTACCACATGTATACTGTCTAGGACTACCTCACCGTCACCAAGACGGACTACCTCACCGTCACCTGGACGGACTATACCTCACCGTCACCAGGACGGACTATACCTCACCGTCACCAGGACGGACTACCTCACAGTCACCAGGACGGACTATACCTCACCGTCACCAGGACGGACTATACCTCACCGTCACCAGGACGGACTATACCTCACCGTCACCAGGACGGACTACCTCACCGTCACCAGGACGGACTACCTCTAACAGAGCGTCCTGGACCGCTTCACTTATACCGTCCTGAACCAAGTCTCCGTCAGTGCCCTGTACTCACACCAAGAAACACTGCCGGAGTCGTCTCACTAGCAGAGTTGTGGGTTGTGTTATCCACTCCACCTGGTACTGTAGCACCTCCCTCAGTGTGGGCCGGGTCAGGTACACTCCGCCTGGTACTGTAGCACCTCCCTCAGTGTGGGCCGGGTCAGGTACACTCCACCTGGTACTGTAGCACCACCCTCAGTGTGGGCCAGGTCAGGTACACTCCACCTGGTACTGTAGCACCTGCCTCAGTGTGGGCCAGGTCAGGTACACTCCACCTGGTACTGTAGCACCACCCTCAGTGTGGGCGGGTCAGGTACACTCCGCCTGGTACTGTAGCACCTGCCTCAGTGTGGGCCGGGTCAGGTACACTCCACCTGGTACTGTAGCACCTCCCTCAGTGTGGGCCGGGTCAGGTACACTCCGCCTGGTACTGTAGCACCTCCCTCAGTGTGGGCCGGGTCAGGTACACTCCACCTGGTACTGTAGCACCACCCTCAGTGTGGGCCAGGTCAGGTACACTCCACCTGGTACTGTAGCACCTGCCTCAGTGTGGGCCAGGTCAGGTACACTCCGCCTGGTACTGTAGCACCTCCCTCAGTGTGGGCCGGGTCAGGTACACTCCACCTGGTACTGTAGCACCTGCCTCAGTGTGGGCCAGGTCAGGTACACTCCACCTGGTACTGTAGCACCACCTCAGTGTGGGCCAGGTCAGGTACACTCCGCCTGGTACTGTAGCACCTCCCTCAGTGTGGGCCGGGTCAGGTACACTCCACCTGGTACTGTAGCACCTGCCTCAGTGTGGGCCAGGTCAGGTACACTCCGCCTGGTACTGTAGCACCACCCTCAGTGTGGGACGGGTCAGGTACACTCCACCTGGTACTGTAGCACCACCCTCAGTGTGGGCCGGGTCAGGTACACTCCACCTGGTACTGTAGCACCACCCTCAGTGTGGGCCAGGTCAGGTACACTCCACCTGGTACTGTAGCACCACCCTCAGTGTGGACCAGGTCAGGTACACTCCACCTGGTACTGTAGCACCACCCTCAGTGTGGGACGGGTCAGGTACACTCCGCCTGGTACTGTAGCACCTCCCTCAGTGTGGGCCAGGTCAGGTACACTCCACCTGGTACTGTAGCACCTGCCTCAGTGTGGGCCGGGTCAGGTACACTCCACCTGGTACTGTAGCACCTGCCTCAGTGTGGGCCAGGTCAGGTACACTCCGCCTGGTACTGTAGCACCACCCTCAGTGTGGGCCAGGTCAGGTACACTCCGCCTGGTACTGTAGCACCTCCCTCAGTGTGGGCGGGTCAGGTACACTCCACCTGGTACTGTAGCACCTGCCTCAGTGTGGGCCGGGTCAGGTACACTCCGCCTGGTACTGTAGCACCACCCTCAGTGTGGGCCAGGTCAGGTACACTCCGCCTGGTACTGTAGCACCTCCCTCAGTGTGGGCCGGGTCAGGTACACTCCACCTGGTACTGTAGCACTACCCTCAGTGTGGGCCAGGTCAGGTACACTCCGCCTGGTACTGTAGCACCACCCTCAGTGTGGGCCAGGTCAGGTACACTCCGCCTGGTACTGTAGCACCTCCCTCAGTGTGGGCCGGGTCAGGTACACTCCACCTGGTACTGTAGCACCACCCTCAGTGTGGGCGGGTCAGGTACACTCCGCCTGGTACTGTAGCACCACCCTCAGTGTGGGCCAGGTCAGGTACACTCCGCCTGGTACTGTAGCACCTGCCTCAGTGTGGGCCAGGTCAGGTACACTCCGCCTGGTACTGTAGCACCACCCTCAGTGTGGGCCAGGTCAGGTACACTCCGCCTGGTACTGTAGCACCTGCCTCAGTGTGGGCCGGGTCAGGTACACTCCGCCTGGTACTGTAGCACCACCCTCAGTGTGGGCCGGTCAGGTACACTCCACCTGGTACTGTAGCACCTGCCTCAGTGTGGGCCAGGTCAGGTACACTCCGCCTGGTACTGTAGCACCACCCTCAGTGTGGGACGGGTCAGGTACACTCCACCTGGTACTGTAGCACCACCCTCAGTGTGGGCGGGTCAGGTACACTCCACCTGGTACTGTAGCACCACCCTCAGTGTGGGCCAGGTCAGGTACACTCCACCTGGTACTGTAGCACCACCCTCAGTGTGGGCCAGGTCAGGTACACTCCACCTGGTACTGTAGCACCACCCTCAGTGTGGGCCGGTCAGGTACACTCCGCCTGGTACTGTAGCACCTGCCTCAGTGTGGGCCGGGTCAGGTACACTCCACCTGGTACTGTAGCACCTCCCTCAGTGTGGGCCGGGTCAGGTACACTCCGCCTGGTACTGTAGCACCACCCTCAGTGTGGGCCGGGTCAGGTACACTCCACCTGGTACTGTAGCACCACCCTCAGTGTGGGCCAGGTCAGGTACACTCCACCTGGTACTGTAGCACCTGCCTCAGTGTGGGCCGGGTCAGGTACACTCCACCTGGTACTGTAGCACCACCCTCAGTGTGGGCCAGGTCAGGTACACTCCGCCTGGTACTGTAGCACCTCCCTCAGTGTGGGCCGGGTCAGGTACACTCCACCTGGTACTGTAGCACCTGCCTCAGTGTGGGCCAGGTCAGGTACACTCCGCCTGGTACTGTAGCACCACCCTCAGTGTGGGCCGGGTCAGGTACACTCCACCTGGTACTGTAGCACCACCCTCAGTGTGGGCCGGGTCAGGTACACTCCACCTGGTACTGTAGCACCACCCTCAGTGTGGGCCAGGTCAGGTACACTCCACCTGGTACTGTAGCACCACCCTCAGTGTGGGCCAGGTCAGGTACACTCCACCTGGTACTGTAGCACCTGCCTCAGTGTGGGCCGGGTCAGGTACACTCCGCCTGGTACTGTAGCACCTCCCTCAGTGTGGGCCAGGTCAGGTACACTCCACCTGGTACTGTAGCACCTGCCTCAGTGTGGGCCGGGTCAGGTACACTCCACCTGGTACTGTAGCACCTGCCTCAGTGTGGGCCAGGTCAGGTACACTCCGCCTGGTACTGTAGCACCACCCTCAGTGTGGGCCAGGTCAGGTACACTCCGCCTGGTACTGTAGCACCTCCCTCAGTGTGGGACGGGTCAGGTACACTCCACCTGGTACTGTAGCACCTGCCTCAGTGTGGGCCGGGTCAGGTACACTCCGCCTGGTACTGTAGCACCACCCTCAGTGTGGGCCAGGTCAGGTACACTCCGACTGGTACTGTAGCACCTCCCTCAGTGTGGGCCGGGTCAGGTACACTCCACCTGGTACTGTAGCACCACCCTCAGTGTGGGCCAGGTCAGGTACACTCCGCCTGGTACTGTAGCACCACCCTCAGTGTGGGCCAGGTCAGGTACACTCCGCCTGGTACTGTAGCACCTCCCTCAGTGTGGGCCGGGTCAGGTACACTCCACCTGGTACTGTAGCACCACCCTCAGTGTGGGCGGGGTCAGGTACACTCCGCCTGGTACTGTAGCACCACCCTCAGTGTGGGCCAGGTCAGGTACACTCCGCCTGGTACTGTAGCACCTGCCTCAGTGTGGGCCAGGTCAGGTACACTCCGCCTGGTACTGTAGCACCACCCTCAGTGTGGGCCAGGTCAGGTACACTCCGCCTGGTACTGTAGCACCTGCCTCAGTGTGGGCCGGGTCAGGTACACTCCGCCTGGTACTGTAGCACCACCCTCAGTGTGGGCGGGTCAGGTACACTCCACCTGGTACTGTAGCACCTGCCTCAGTGTGGGCCAGGTCAGGTACACTCCGCCTGGTACTGTAGCACCTGCCTCAGTGTGGGCCGGGTCAGGTACACTCCGCCTGGTACTGTAGCACCTGCCTCAGTGTGGGCCGGGTCAGGTACACTCCGCTGGTACTGTAGCACCTGCCTCAGTGTGGGCGGGTCAGGTACACTCCGCCTGGTACTGTAGCACCTGCCTCAGTGTGGGCCAGGTCAGGTACACTCCACCTGGTACTGTAGCACCACCCTCAGTGTGGGCCAGGTCAGGTACACTCCACCTGGTACTGTAGCACCACCCTCAGTGTGGGCCAGGTCAGGTACACTCCACCTGGTACTGTAGCACCACCCTCAGTGTGGGCCAGGTCAGGTACACTCCACCTGGTACTGTAGCACCTGCCTCAGTGTGGGCCGGGTCAGGTACACTCCACCTGGTACTGTAGCACCTGCCTCAGTGTGGGCCGGGTCAGGTACACTCCACCTGGTACTGTAGCACCTGCCTCAGTGTGGGCCGGTCAGGTACACTCCACCTGGTACTGTAGCACCACCCTCAGTGTGGGCCGGGTCAGGTACACTCCGCCTGGTACTGTAGCACCTGCCTCAGTGTGGACCAGGTCAGGTACACTCCACCTGGTACTGTAGCACCACCCTCAGTGTGGGCCGGGTCAGGTACACTCCGCCTGGTACTGTAGCACCTGCCTCAGTGCGGGACGGGTCAGGTACACTCCGCCTGGTACTGTAGCACCTCCCTCAGTGTGGGCCAGGTCAGGTACACTCCGCCTGGTACTGTAGCACCACCCTCAGTGTGGGCCGGGTCAGGTACACTCCGCCTGGTACTGTAGCACCTCCCTCAGTGTGGGCCAGGTCAGGTACACTCCGCCTGGTACTGTAGCACCTCCCTCAGTGTGGGCCAGGTCAGGTACACTCCACCTGGTACTGTAGCACCTGCCTCAGTGTGGGCCAGGTCAGGTACACTCCACCTGGTACTGTAGCACCTCCCTCAGTGTGGGCCAGGTCAGGTACACTCCGCCTGGTACTGTAGCACCTGCCTCAGTGTGGGCCGGGTCAGGTACACTCCGCCTGGTACTGTAGCACCACCCTCAGTGTGGGCCAGGTCAGGTACACTCCACCTGGTACTGTAGCACCACCCTCAGTGTGGGCCAGGTCAGGTACACTCCGCCTGGTACTGTAGCACCTCCCTCAGTGTGGGCCGGGTCAGGTACACTCCGCCTGGTACTGTAGCACCTCCCTCAGTGTGGGCCAGGTCAGGTACACTCCGCCTGGTACTGTAGCACCTGCCTCAGTGTGGGCCGGGTCAGGTACACTCCGCCTGGTACTGTAGCACCACCCTCAGTGTGGGCCAGGTCAGGTACACTCCACCTGGTACTGTAGCACCTGCCTCAGTGTGGGCCGGGTCAGGTACACTCCGCCTGGTACTGTAGCACCACCCTCAGTGTGGGCCAGGTCAGGTACACTCCACCTGGTACTGTAGCACCACCCTCAGTGTGGGCCAGGTCAGGTACACTCCGCCTGGTACTGTAGCACCTCCCTCAGTGTGGGCCGGGTCAGGTACACTCCGCCTGGTACTGTAGCACCTCCCTCAGTGTGGGCCAGGTCAGGTACACTCCGCCTGGTACTGTAGCACCTGCCTCAGTGTGGGCCGGGTCAGGTACACTCCGCCTGGTACTGTAGCACCACCCTCAGTGTGGGCCAGGTCAGGTACACTCCACCTGGTACTGTAGCACCACCCTCAGTGTGGGCCAGGTCAGGTACACTCCGCCTGGTACTGTAGCACCTGCCTCAGTGTGGGCCAGGTCAGGTACACTCCGCCTGGTACTGTAGCACCTCCCTCAGTGTGGGCCAGGTCAGGTACACTCCGCCTGGTACTGTAGCACCTCCCTCAGTGTGGGCCAGGTCAGGTACACTCCACCTGGTACTGTAGCACCTGCCTCAGTGTGGGCCAGGTCAGGTACACTCCACCTGGTACTGTAGCACCTCCCTCAGTGTGGGCCAGGTCAGGTACACTCCGCCTGGTACTGTAGCACCTGCCTCAGTGTGGGCCGGGTCAGGTACACTCCGCCTGGTACTGTAGCACCACCCTCAGTGTGGGCCAGGTCAGGTACACTCCACCTGGTACTGTAGCACCACCCTCAGTGTGGGCCAGGTCAGGTACACTCCGCCTGGTACTGTAGCACCTCCCTCAGTGTGGGCCGGGTCAGGTACACTCCGCCTGGTACTGTAGCACCTCCCTCAGTGTGGGCCAGGTCAGGTACACTCCGCCTGGTACTGTAGCACCTGCCTCAGTGTGGGCCGGGTCAGGTACACTCCGCCTGGTACTGTAGCACCACCCTCAGTGTGGGCCAGGTCAGGTACACTCCACCTGGTACTGTAGCACCTGCCTCAGTGTGGGCCGGGTCAGGTACACTCCGCCTGGTACTGTAGCACCACCCTCAGTGTGGGCCAGGTCAGGTACACTCCACCTGGTACTGTAGCACCACCCTCAGTGTGGGCCAGGTCAGGTACACTCCGCCTGGTACTGTAGCACCTCCCTCAGTGTGGGCCGGGTCAGGTACACTCCGCCTGGTACTGTAGCACCTCCCTCAGTGTGGGCCAGGTCAGGTACACTCCGCCTGGTACTGTAGCACCTGCCTCAGTGTGGGCCGGGTCAGGTACACTCCGCCTGGTACTGTAGCACCACCCTCAGTGTGGGCCAGGTCAGGTACACTCCACCTGGTACTGTAGCACCACCCTCAGTGTGGGCCAGGTCAGGTACACTCCGCCTGGTACTGTAGCACCTGCCTCAGTGTGGGCCAGGTCAGGTACACTCCGCCTGGTACTGTAGCACCTGCCTCAGTGTGGGCCAGGTCAGGTACACTCCGCCTGGTACTGTAGCACCACCCTCAGTGTGGACCAGGTCAGGTACACTCCACCTGGTACTGTAGCACCACCCTCAGTGTGGGCCAGGTCAGGTACACTCCGCCTGGTACTGTAGCACCTGCCTCAGTGTGGGCCAGGTCAGGTACACTCCACCTGGTACTGTAGCACCACCCTCAGTGTGGGCCGGGTCAGGTACACTCCACCTGGTACTGTAGCACCTCCCTCAGTGTGGGCCGGGTCAGGTACACTCCGCCTGGTACTGTAGCACCTCCCTCAGTGTGGGCCAGGTCAGGTACACTCCGCCTGGTACTGTAGCACCTGCCTCAGTGTGGGCCGGGTCAGGTACACTCCGCCTGGTACTGTAGCACCACCCTCAGTGTGGGCCAGGTCAGGTACACTCCACCTGGTACTGTAGCACCACCCTCAGTGTGGGCCAGGTCAGGTACACTCCGCCTGGTACTGTAGCACCTGCCTCAGTGTGGGCCAGGTCAGGTACACTCCGCCTGGTACTGTAGCACCACCCTCAGTGTGGGCCAGGTCAGGTACACTCCGCCTGGTACTGTAGCACCACCCTCAGTGTGGGCCAGGTCAGGTACACTCCACCTGGTACTGTAGCACCTGCCTCAGTGTGGGCCAGGTCAGGTACACTCCACCTGGTACTGTAGCACCTCCCTCAGTGTGGGCCAGGTCAGGTACACTCCGCCTGGTACTGTAGCACCTGCCTCAGTGTGGGCCGGGTCAGGTACACTCCGCCTGGTACTGTAGCACCACCCTCAGTGTGGGCCAGGTCAGGTACACTCCACCTGGTACTGTAGCACCACCCTCAGTGTGGGCCAGGTCAGGTACACTCCGCCTGGTACTGTAGCACCTCCCTCAGTGTGGGCCGGGTCAGGTACACTCCGCCTGGTACTGTAGCACCTCCCTCAGTGTGGGCCAGGTCAGGTACACTCCGCCTGGTACTGTAGCACCTGCCTCAGTGTGGGCCGGGTCAGGTACACTCCGCCTGGTACTGTAGCACCACCCTCAGTGTGGGCCAGGTCAGGTACACTCCACCTGGTACTGTAGCACCTGCCTCAGTGTGGGCCGGTCAGGTACACTCCGCCTGGTACTGTAGCACCACCCTCAGTGTGGGCCAGGTCAGGTACACTCCACCTGGTACTGTAGCACCACCCTCAGTGTGGGCCAGGTCAGGTACACTCCGCCTGGTACTGTAGCACCTCCCTCAGTGTGGGCCGGTCAGGTACACTCCGCCTGGTACTGTAGCACCACCCTCAGTGTGGGCCAGGTCAGGTACACTCCGCCTGGTACTGTAGCACCTGCCTCAGTGTGGGCCGGGTCAGGTACACTCCGCCTGGTACTGTAGCACCACCCTCAGTGTGGGCCAGGTCAGGTACACTCCACCTGGTACTGTAGCACCACCCTCAGTGTGGGCCAGGTCAGGTACACTCCGCCTGGTACTGTAGCACCTGCCTCAGTGTGGGCCAGGTCAGGTACACTCCGCCTGGTACTGTAGCACCTGCCTCAGTGTGGGCCAGGTCAGGTACACTCCGCCTGGTACTGTAGCACCACCCTCAGTGTGGGCCAGGTCAGGTACACTCCGCCTGGTACTGTAGCACCACCCTCAGTGTGGGCCAGGTCAGGTACACTCCGCCTGGTACTGTAGCACCACCCTCAGTGTGGGCCAGGTCAGGTACACTCCACCTGGTACTGTAGCACCACCTCAGTGTGGGCCGGGTCAGGTACACTCCACCTGGTACTGTAGCACCTGCCTCAGTGTGGGCCAGGTCAGGTACACTCCACCTGGTACTGTAGCACCACCCTCAGTGTGGGCCAGGTCAGGTACACTCCACCTGGTACTGTAGCACCACCTCAGTGTGGGCCAGGTCAGGTACACTCCACCTGGTACTGTAGCACCACCCTCAGTGTGGGCCAGGTCAGGTACACTCCACCTGGTACTGTAGCACCTGCCTCAGTGTGGGCGGGTCAGGTACACTCCACCTGGTACTGTAGCACCCCTCAGTGTGGGCCGGGTCAGGTACACTCCACCTGGTACTGTAGCACCTGCCTCAGTGTGGGCGGGTCAGGTACACTCCACCTGGTACTGTAGCACCACCCTCAGTGTGGGCCGGGTCAGGTACACTCCGCCTGGTACTGTAGCACCTGCCTCAGTGTGGGCCAGGTCAGGTACACTCCACCTGGTACTGTAGCACCCACCCTCAGTGTGGGCCGGTCAGGTACACTCCGCCTGGTACTGTAGCACCTGCCTCAGTGTGGGCCGGGTCAGGTACACTCCGCCTGGTACTGTAGCACCTCCCTCAGTGTGGGCCAGGTCAGGTACACTCCGCCTGGTACTGTAGCACCACCCTCAGTGTGGGCCGGGTCAGGTACACTCCGCCTGGTACTGTAGCACCTCCCTCAGTGTGGGCCAGGTCAGGTACACTCCGCCTGGTACTGTAGCACCTCCCTCAGTGTGGGCCAGGTCAGGTACACTCCACCTGGTACTGTAGCACCTCCTCAGTGTGGGCCAGGTCAGGTACACTCCACCTGGTACTGTAGCACCTCCCTCAGTGTGGCCAGGTCAGGTACACTCCGCCTGGTACTGTAGCACCTGCCTCAGTGTGGGCCGGTCAGGTACACTCCGCCTGGTACTGTAGCACCACCCTCAGTGTGGGCCAGGTCAGGTACACTCCACCTGGTACTGTAGCACCACCCTCAGTGTGGGCCAGGTCAGGTACACTCCGCCTGGTACTGTAGCACCACCCTCAGTGTGGGCCGGGTCAGGTACACTCCGCCTGGTACTGTAGCACCTCCCTCAGTGTGGGCCAGGTCAGGTACACTCCGCCTGGTACTGTAGCACCTGCCTCAGTGTGGGCCGGGTCAGGTACACTCCGCCTGGTACTGTAGCACCACCCTCAGTGTGGGCCAGGTCAGGTACACTCCACCTGGTACTGTAGCACCACCCTCAGTGTGGGCCAGGTCAGGTACACTCCGCCTGGTACTGTAGCACCTGCCTCAGTGTGGGCCAGGTCAGGTACACTCCGCCTGGTACTGTAGCACCACCCTCAGTGTGGGCCAGGTCAGGTACACTCCGCCTGGTACTGTAGCACCACCCTCAGTGTGGGCCAGGTCAGGTACACTCCGCCTGGTACTGTAGCACCTGCCTCAGTGTGGGCCAGGTCAGGTACACTCCACCTGGTACTGTAGCACCACCCTCAGTGTGGGCCGGGTCAGGTACACTCCACCTGGTACTGTAGCACCACCCTCAGTGTGGGCCAGGTCAGGTACACTCCACCTGGTACTGTAGCACCTCCCTCAGTGTGGGCCGGTCAGGTACACTCCACCTGGTACTGTAGCACCACCCTCAGTGTGGGCCAGGTCAGGTACACTCCACCTGGTACTGTAGCACCACCCTCAGTGTGGGCCAGGTCAGGTACACTCCGCCTGGTACTGTAGCACCTGCCTCAGTGTGGGCCAGGTCAGGTACACTCCACCTGGTACTGTAGCACCACCTCAGTGTGGGCCAGGTCAGGTACACTCCGCCTGGTACTGTAGCACCACCCTCAGTGTGGGCCAGGTCAGGTACACTCCACCTGGTACTGTAGCACCACCCTCAGTGTGGGCCGGGTCAGGTACACTCCACCTGGTACTGTAGCACCACCCTCAGTGTGGGCGGGTCAGGTACACTCCACCTGGTACTGTAGCACCACCCTCAGTGTGGGCCAGGTCAGGTACACTCCACCTGGTACTGTAGCACCTGCCTCAGTGTGGGCCAGGTCAGGTACACTCCGCCTGGTACTGTAGCACCACCCTCAGTGTGGGCCAGGTCAGGTACACTCCACCTGGTACTGTAGCACCTGCCTCAGTGTGGGCCGGGTCAGGTACACTCCGCCTGGTACTGTAGCACCACCCTCAGTGTGGGCCAGGTCAGGTACACTCCACCTGGTACTGTAGCACCACCCTCAGTGTGGGCCAGGTCAGGTACACTCCACCTGGTACTGTAGCACCACCCTCAGTGTGGGCCAGGTCAGGTACACTCCGCCTGGTACTGTAGCACCTGCCTCAGTGTGGGCCAGGTCAGGTACACTCCGCCTGGTACTGTAGCACCACCCTCAGTGTGGGCCAGGTCAGGTACACTCCGCCTGGTACTGTAGCACCTCCCTCAGTGTGGGCCAGGTCAGGTACACTCCACCTGGTACTGTAGCACCTGCCTCAGTGTGGGCCAGGTCAGGTACACTCCGCCTGGTACTGTAGCACCACCCTCAGTGTGGGCCAGGTCAGGTACACTCCACCTGGTACTGTAGCACCACCCTCAGTGTGGGCCGGGTCAGGTACACTCCGCCTGGTACTGTAGCACCACCCTCAGTGTGGGCCAGGTCAGGTACACTCCGCCTGGTACTGTAGCACCACCCTCAGTGTGGGCCAGGTCAGGTACACTCCACCTGGTACTGTAGCACCTGCCTCAGTGTGGGCCAGGTCAGGTACACTCCGCCTGGTACTGTAGCACCACCCTCAGTGTGGGCCAGGTCAGGTACACTCCGCCTGGTACTGTAGCACCACCCTCAGTGTGGGCCAGGTCAGGTACACTCCGCCTGGTACTGTAGCACCTGCCTCAGTGTGGGCCAGGTCAGGTACACTCCACCTGGTACTGTAGCACCACCCTCAGTGTGGGCCAGGTCAGGTACACTCCACCTGGTACTGTAGCACCACCCTCAGTGTGGGCCGGGTCAGGTACACTCCGCCTGGTACTGTAGCACCTGCCTCAGTGTGGGCCAGGTCAGGTACACTCCACCTGGTACTGTAGCACCACCCTCAGTGTGGGCCAGGTCAGGTACACTCCACCTGGTACTGTAGCACCTCCCTCAGTGTGGGCCAGGTCAGGTACACTCCACCTGGTACTGTAGCACCACCCTCAGTGTGGGCCAGGTCAGGTACACTCCGCCTGGTACTGTAGCACCACCCTCAGTGTGGGCCAGGTCAGGTACACTCCACCTGGTACTGTAGCACCTGCCTCAGTGTGGGCCGGGTCAGGTACACTCCACCTGGTACTGTAGCACCACCCTCAGTGTGGGCCAGGTCAGGTACACTCCACCTGGTACTGTAGCACCACCCTCAGTGTGGGCCGGGTCAGGTACACTCCGCCTGGTACTGTAGCACCACCCTCAGTGTGGGCCGGGTCAGGTACACTCCGCCTGGTACTGTAGCACCTGCCTCAGTGTGGGCCAGGTCAGGTACACTCCACCTGGTACTGTAGCACCACCCTCAGTGTGGGCCAGGTCAGGTACACTCCGCCTGGTACTGTAGCACCTCCCTCAGTGTGGGCCAGGTCAGGTACACTCCACCTGGTACTGTAGCACCTGCCTCAGTGTGGGCCAGGTCAGGTACACTCCGCCTGGTACTGTAGCACCACCCTCAGTGTGGGCCGGGTCAGGTACACTCCACCTGGTACTGTAGCACCACCCTCAGTGTGGGCCAGGTCAGGTACACTCCACCTGGTACTGTAGCACCACCCTCAGTGTGGGCCAGGTCAGGTACACTCCACCTGGTACTGTAGCACCTGCCTCAGTGTGGGCCGGGTCAGGTACACTCCGCCTGGTACTGTAGCACCACCCTCAGTGTGGGCCAGGTCAGGTACACTCCGCCTGGTACTGTAGCACCACCCTCAGTGTGGGCCGGGTCAGGTACACTCCGCCTGGTACTGTAGCACCTCCCTCAGTGTGGGCCAGGTCAGGTACACTCCACCTGGTACTGTAGCACCTGCCTCAGTGTGGGCCGGGTCAGGTACACTCCACCTGGTACTGTAGCACCTGCCTCAGTGTGGGCCAGGTCAGGTACACTCCGCCTGGTACTGTAGCACCACCCTCAGTGTGGGCCAGGTCAGGTACACTCCGCCTGGTACTGTAGCACCTCCCTCAGTGTGGGCCGGGTCAGGTACACTCCACCTGGTACTGTAGCACCTGCCTCAGTGTGGGCCGGGTCAGGTACACTCCGCCTGGTACTGTAGCACCACCCTCAGTGTGGGCCAGGTCAGGTACACTCCGCCTGGTACTGTAGCACCTCCCTCAGTGTGGGCCGGGTCAGGTACACTCCACCTGGTACTGTAGCACCACCCTCAGTGTGGGCCAGGTCAGGTACACTCCGCCTGGTACTGTAGCACCACCCTCAGTGTGGGCCAGGTCAGGTACACTCCGCCTGGTACTGTAGCACCTGCCTCAGTGTGGGCCGGGTCAGGTACACTCCACCTGGTACTGTAGCACCACCCTCAGTGTGGGCCGGGTCAGGTACACTCCGCCTGGTACTGTAGCACCACCCTCAGTGTGGGCCAGGTCAGGTACACTCCGCCTGGTACTGTAGCACCTGCCTCAGTGTGGGCCAGGTCAGGTACACTCCGCCTGGTACTGTAGCACCCCTCAGTGTGGGCCAGGTCAGGTACACTCCGCCTGGTACTGTAGCACCTGCCTCAGTGTGGGCCGGGTCAGGTACACTCCGCCTGGTACTGTAGCACCACCCTCAGTGTGGGCCGGGTCAGGTACACTCCACCTGGTACTGTAGCACCACCCTCAGTGTGGGCCGGGTCAGGTACACTCCGCCTGGTACTGTAGCACCACCCTCAGTGTGGGCCGGGTCAGGTACACTCCGCCTGGTACTGTAGCACCACCCTCAGTGTGGGCCAGGTCAGGTACACTCCACCTGGTACTGTAGCACCACCCTCAGTGTGGGCCAGGTCAGGTACACTCCGCCTGGTACTGTAGCACCACCCTCAGTGTGGGCCAGGTCAGGTACACTCCACCTGGTACTGTAGCACCTGCCTCAGTGTGGGCCAGGTCAGGTACACTCCGCCTGGTACTGTAGCACCACCCTCAGTGTGGGCCGGTCAGGTACACTCCACCTGGTACTGTAGCACCACCCTCAGTGTGGGCCGGTCAGGTACACTCCACCTGGTACTGTAGCACCACCCTCAGTGTGGGCCAGGTCAGGTACACTCCGCCTGGTACTGTAGCACCACCCTCAGTGTGGGCCAGGTCAGGTACACTCCACCTGGTACTGTAGCACCTGCCTCAGTGTGGGCCGGGTCAGGTACACTCCGCCTGGTACTGTAGCACCACCCTCAGTGTGGGCCAGGTCAGGTACACTCCACCTGGTACTGTAGCACCACCCTCAGTGTGGGCCAGGTCAGGTACACTCCGCCTGGTACTGTAGCACCTGCCTCAGTGTGGGCCGGGTCAGGTACACTCCACCTGGTACTGTAGCACCACCCTCAGTGTGGGCCAGGTCAGGTACACTCCGCCTGGTACTGTAGCACCTCCCTCAGTGTGGGCCAGGTCAGGTACACTCCACCTGGTACTGTAGCACCTGCCTCAGTGTGGGCCGGGTCAGGTACACTCCGCCTGGTACTGTAGCACCACCCTCAGTGTGGGCCAGGTCAGGTACACTCCGCCTGGTACTGTAGCACCTCCCTCAGTGTGGGCCAGGTCAGGTACACTCCACCTGGTACTGTAGCACCACCCTCAGTGTGGGCCAGGTCAGGTACACTCCGCCTGGTACTGTAGCACCACCCTCAGTGTGGGCCAGGTCAGGTACACTCCGCCTGGTACTGTAGCACCTCCCTCAGTGTGGGCCAGGTCAGGTACACTCCGCCTGGTACTGTAGCACCACCCTCAGTGTGGGCCAGGTCAGGTACACTCCGCCTGGTACTGTAGCACCTGCCTCAGTGTGGGCCAGGTCAGGTACACTCCGCCTGGTACTGTAGCACCACCCTCAGTGTGGGCCAGGTCAGGTACACTCCGCCTGGTACTGTAGCACCACCCTCAGTGTGGGCCAGGTCAGGTACACTCCGCCTGGTACTGTAGCACCTGCCTCAGTGTGGGCCAGGTCAGGTACACTCCGCCTGGTACTGTAGCACCACCCTCAGTGTGGGCCGGGTCAGGTACACTCCGCCTGGTACTGTAGCACCACCCTCAGTGTGGGCCAGGTCAGGTACACTCCGCCTGGTACTGTAGCACCACCCTCAGTGTGGGCCGGGTCAGGTACACTCCACCTGGTACTGTAGCACCACCCTCAGTGTGGGCCGGTCAGGTACACTCCGCCTGGTACTGTAGCACCACCCTCAGTGTGGGCCAGGTCAGGTACACTCCGCCTGGTACTGTAGCACCACCCTCAGTGTGGGCCGGGTCAGGTACACTCCGCCTGGTACTGTAGCACCACCCTCAGTGTGGGCCAGGTCAGGTACACTCCGCCTGGTACTGTAGCACCACCCTCAGTGTGGGCCAGGTCAGGTACACTCCGCCTGGTACTGTAGCACCTGCCTCAGTGTGGGCCAGGTCAGGTACACTCCACCTGGTACTGTAGCACCACCCTCAGTGTGGGCCAGGTCAGGTACACTCCGCCTGGTACTGTAGCACCACCCTCAGTGTGGGCCAGGTCAGGTACACTCCGCCTGGTACTGTAGCACCTGCCTCAGTGTGGGCCAGGTCAGGTACACTCCGCCTGGTACTGTAGCACCACCCTCAGTGTGGGCCGGGTCAGGTACACTCCGCCTGGTACTGTAGCACCTGCCTCAGTGTGGGCCAGGTCAGGTACACTCCACCTGGTACTGTAGCACCTGCCTCAGTGTGGGCCAGGTCAGGTACACTCCACCTGGTACTGTAGCACCACCTCAGTGTGGGCCAGGTCAGGTACACTCCACCTGGTACTGTAGCACCTGCCTCAGTGTGGGCGGTCAGGTACACTCCGCCTGGTACTGTAGCACCACCCTCAGTGTGGGCCAGGTCAGGTACACTCCACCTGGTACTGTAGCACCACCCTCAGTGTGGGCCGGGTCAGGTACACTCCGCCTGGTACTGTAGCACCTGCCTCAGTGTGGGCCAGGTCAGGTACACTCCGCCTGGTACTGTAGCACCTCCCTCAGTGTGGGCCAGGTCAGGTACACTCCGCCTGGTACTGTAGCACCTCCCTCAGTGTGGGCCAGGTCAGGTACACTCCGCCTGGTACTGTAGCACCTCCCTCAGTGTGGGCCAGGTCAGGTACACTCCGCCTGGTACTGTAGCACCTCCCTCAGTGTGGGCCAGGTCAGGTACACTCCGCCTGGTACTGTAGCACCACCCTCAGTGTGGGCCGGGTCAGGTACACTCCGCCTGGTACTGTAGCACCTGCCTCAGTGTGGGCCAGGTCAGGTACACTCCGCCTGGTACTGTAGCACCACCCTCAGTGTGGGCCAGGTCAGGTACACTCCACCTGGTACTGTAGCACCTGCCTCAGTGTGGGCCGGGTCAGGTACACTCCACCTGGTACTGTAGCACCACCCTCAGTGTGGGCCAGGTCAGGTACACTCCACCTGGTACTGTAGCACCACCCTCAGTGTGGGCCGGGTCAGGTACACTCCACCTGGTACTGTAGCACCACCCTCAGTGTGGGCCAGGTCAGGTACACTCCGCCTGGTACTGTAGCACCTCCCTCAGTGTGGGCCGGGTCAGGTACACTCCGCCTGGTACTGTAGCACCTGCCTCAGTGTGGGCCGGTCAGGTACACTCCGCCTGGTACTGTAGCACCACCCTCAGTGTGGGCCGGTCAGGTACACTCCACCTGGTACTGTAGCACCTGCCTCAGTGTGGGCGGGTCAGGTACACTCCGCCTGGTACTGTAGCACCTCCCTCAGTGTGGGCCAGGTCAGGTACACTCCGCCTGGTACTGTAGCACCACCCTCAGTGTGGGCCGGGTCAGGTACACTCCGCCTGGTACTGTAGCACCTGCCTCAGTGTGGGCCAGGTCAGGTACACTCCGCCTGGTACTGTAGCACCACCCTCAGTGTGGGCCAGGTCAGGTACACTCCGCCTGGTACTGTAGCACCTCCCTCAGTGTGGGCGGGTCAGGTACACTCCACCTGGTACTGTAGCACCTGCCTCAGTGTGGGCCAGGTCAGGTACACTCCGCCTGGTACTGTAGCACCACCCTCAGTGTGGGCCAGGTCAGGTACACTCCGCCTGGTACTGTAGCACCACCCTCAGTGTGGGACGGGTCAGGTACACTCCGCCTGGTACTGTAGCACCTGCCTCAGTGTGGGCCAGGTCAGGTACACTCCGCCTGGTACTGTAGCACCTGCCTCAGTGTGGACCGGGTCAGGTACACTCCGCCTGGTACTGTAGCACCTACCCTCAGTGTGGGCCAGGTCAGGTACACTCCACCTGGTACTGTAGCACCTGCCTCAGTGTGGGCCGGTCAGGTACATTCTTCCAGGCAATTGGGAAAAACCATTTTCATGATAAATGTTAATACTGTCTGCAGCCTCCACTTGGCAGGCGGCAGGAAGGTGACCCACACGCTCACACTTAGAGCAAGTTTACGGCTCTCACTGTAAATAAAGTCACATGTTGTGTCCACCACTTNGTCAGGTACACTCCGCCTGGTACTGTACCCACCCTCAGTGTGGGCCAGGTCAGGTACACTCCGCCTGGTACTGTAGCACCTCCCTCAGTGTGGGCCGGGTCAGGTACACTCCACCTGGTACTGTAGCACCTGCCTCAGTGTGGGCCAGGTCAGGTACACTCCACCTGGTACTGTAGCACCCCCTCAGTGTGGGCCCGGGTCAGGTACACTCCGCCTGGTACTGTAGCACCACCCTCAGTGTGGGCGGTCAGGTACACTCCACCTGGTACTGTAGCACCTGCTCAGTGTGGGCCAGGTCAGGTACACTCCGCCTGGTACTGTAGCACCTGCCTCAGTGTGGGCCGGTCAGGTACACTCCGCCTGGTACTGTAGCACCTGCCTCAGTGTGGGACGGGTCAGGTACACTCCGCCTGGTACTGTAGCACCTGCCTCAGTGTGGGCCGGGTCAGGTACACTCCGCCTGGTACTGTAGCACCTGCCTCAGTGTGGGCCGGGTCAGGTACACTCCGCCTGGTACTGTAGCACCTGCCTCAGTGTGGGCCGGTCAGGTACACTCCACCTGGTACTGTAGCACCACCCTCAGTGTGGGCCAGGTCAGGTACACTCCACCTGGTACTGTAGCACCACCCTCAGTGTGGGCCAGGTCAGGTACACTCCACCTGGTACTGTAGCACCACCCTCAGTGTGGGCCAGGTCAGGTACACTCCACCTGGTACTGTAGCACCTGCCTCAGTGTGGGCCGGGTCAGGTACACTCCACCTGGTACTGTAGCACCTGCCTCAGTGTGGGCCGGGTCAGGTACACTCCACCTGGTACTGTAGCACCTGCCTCAGTGTGGGCCGGGTCAGGTACACTCCACCTGGTACTGTAGCACCTGCCTCAGTGTGGGCCGGGTCAGGTACACTCCACCTGGTACTGTAGCACCACCTCAGTGTGGGCCGGGTCAGGTACACTCCGCCTGGTACTGTAGCACCTGCCTCAGTGTGGGCCAGGTCAGGTACACTCCACCTGGTACTGTAGCACCACCCTCAGTGTGGGCCGGGTCAGGTACACTCCGCCTGGTACTGTAGCACCTCCTCAGTGTGGGACGGGTCAGGTACACTCCGCCTGGTACTGTAGCACCTCCTCAGTGTGGGCCAGGTCAGGTACACTCCGCCTGGTACTGTAGCACCACCTCAGTGTGGGCCGGTCAGGTACACTCCGCCTGGTACTGTAGCACCTCCCTCAGTGTGGGCCAGGTCAGGTACACTCCGCCTGGTACTGTAGCACCTCCTCAGTGTGGGCCAGGTCAGGTACACTCCGCCTGGTACTGTAGCACCACCCTCAGTGTGGGCCAGGTCAGGTACACTCCACCTGGTACTGTAGCACCACCCTCAGTGTGGGCCAGGTCAGGTACACTCCGCCTGGTACTGTAGCACCTCCCTCAGTGTGGACCAGGTCAGGTACACTCCACCTGGTACTGTAGCACCACCCTCAGTGTGGGCCGGGTCAGGTACACTCCACCTGGTACTGTAGCACCACCCTCAGTGTGGGCCAGGTCAGGTACACTCCACCTGGTACTGTAGCACCTCCCTCAGTGTGGGCCAGGTCAGGTACACTCCACCTGGTACTGTAGCACCACCCTCAGTGTGGGCCAGGTCAGGTACACTCCGCCTGGTACTGTAGCACCACCCTCAGTGTGGGCCAGGTCAGGTACACTCCACCTGGTACTGTAGCACCTGCCTCAGTGTGGGCCGGGTCAGGTACACTCCGCCTGGTACTGTAGCACCACCCTCAGTGTGGGCCAGGTCAGGTACACTCCACCTGGTACTGTAGCACCACCCTCAGTGTGGGCGGTCAGGTACACTCCGCCTGGTACTGTAGCACCACCCTCAGTGTGGGCCGGGTCAGGTACACTCCGCCTGGTACTGTAGCACCTGCCTCAGTGTGGGCCAGGTCAGGTACACTCCACCTGGTACTGTAGCACCACCCTCAGTGTGGGCCAGGTCAGGTACACTCCGCCTGGTACTGTAGCACACTCCCTCAGTGTGGGCCAGGTCAGGTACACTCCACCTGGTACTGTAGCACCTGCCTCAGTGTGGGCCAGGTCAGGTACACTCCGCCTGGTACTGTAGCACCACCCTCAGTGTGGGCGGGTCAGGTACACTCCACCTGGTACTGTAGCACCACCCTCAGTGTGGGCCAGGTCAGGTACACTCCACCTGGTACTGTAGCACCACCCTCAGTGTGGGCCAGGTCAGGTACACTCCACCTGGTACTGTAGCACCTGCCTCAGTGTGGCCGGGTCAGGTACACTCCGCCTGGTACTGTAGCACCACCCTCAGTGTGGGCCAGGTCAGGTACACTCCACCTGGTACTGTAGCACCACCCTCAGTGTGGGCCGGGTCAGGTACACTCCGCCTGGTACTGTAGCACCTCCCTCAGTGTGGGCCAGGTCAGGTACACTCCACCTGGTACTGTAGCACCTGCCTCAGTGTGGGCCGGGTCAGGTACACTCCACCTGGTACTGTAGCACCTGCCTCAGTGTGGGCCAGGTCAGGTACACTCCGCCTGGTACTGTAGCACCACCCTCAGTGTGGGCCAGGTCAGGTACACTCCGCCTGGTACTGTAGCACCTCCTCAGTGTGGGCCGGGTCAGGTACACTCCACCTGGTACTGTAGCACCTGCCTCAGTGTGGGCCGGGTCAGGTACACTCCGCCTGGTACTGTAGCACCACCCTCAGTGTGGGCCAGGTCAGGTACACTCCGCCTGGTACTGTAGCACCTCCCTCAGTGTGGGCCGGGTCAGGTACACTCCACCTGGTACTGTAGCACTACCCTCAGTGTGGGCCAGGTCAGGTACACTCCGCCTGGTACTGTAGCACCACCCTCAGTGTGGGCCAGGTCAGGTACACTCCGCCTGGTACTGTAGCACCTCCCTCAGTGTGGGCCGGGTCAGGTACACTCCACCTGGTACTGTAGCACCACCCTCAGTGTGGGCGGTCAGGTACACTCCGCCTGGTACTGTAGCACCACCCTCAGTGTGGGCCAGGTCAGGTACACTCCGCCTGGTACTGTAGCACCTGCCTCAGTGTGGGCCAGGTCAGGTACACTCCACCTGGTACTGTAGCACCACCCTCAGTGTGGGCCAGGTCAGGTACACTCCACCTGGTACTGTAGCACCTGCCTCAGTGTGGGCCGGGTCAGGTACACTCCGCCTGGTACTGTAGCACCCCCTCAGTGTGGGCCAGGTCAGGTACACTCCACCTGGTACTGTAGCACCACCCTCAGTGTGGGCCGGGTCAGGTACACTCCGCCTGGTACTGTAGCACCACCCTCAGTGTGGGGACGGTCAGGTACACTCCGCCTGGTACTGTAGCACCTGCCTCAGTGTGGGCCAGGTCAGGTACACTCCACCTGGTACTGTAGCACCTGCCTCAGTGTGGGCCAGGTCAGGTACACTCCGCCTGGTACTGTAGCACCACCCTCAGTGTGGGCCGGTCAGGTACACTCCACCTGGTACTGTAGCACCACCCTCAGTGTGGGCCGGTCAGGTACACTCCACCTGGTACTGTAGCACCACCCTCAGTGTGGGCCAGGTCAGGTACACTCCACCTGGTACTGTAGCACCACCCTCAGTGTGGGCCAGGTCAGGTACACTCCACCTGGTACTGTAGCACCTGCCTCAGTGTGGGCCGGGTCAGGTACACTCCGCCTGGTACTGTAGCACCACCCTCAGTGTGGGCCAGGTCAGGTACACTCCACCTGGTACTGTAGCACCACCTCAGTGTGGGCCGGGTCAGGTACACTCCGCCTGGTACTGTAGCACCTGCCTCAGTGTGGGCCAGGTCAGGTACACTCCACCTGGTACTGTAGCACCACCCTCAGTGTGGGCCAGGTCAGGTACACTCCACCTGGTACTGTAGCACCACCCTCAGTGTGGGCCAGGTCAGGTACACTCCGCCTGGTACTGTAGCACCTGCCTCAGTGTGGGCCAGGTCAGGTACACTCCACCTGGTACTGTAGCACCACCCTCAGTGTGGGCCAGGTCAGGTACACTCCACCTGGTACTGTAGCACCTCCCTCAGTGTGGGCCAGGTCAGGTACACTCCACCTGGTACTGTAGCACCACCCTCAGTGTGGGCCAGGTCAGGTACACTCCGCCTGGTACTGTAGCACCACCCTCAGTGTGGGCCAGGTCAGGTACACTCCACCTGGTACTGTAGCACCTGCCTCAGTGTGGGCCGGGTCAGGTACACTCCACCTGGTACTGTAGCACCACCCTCAGTGTGGGCCAGGTCAGGTACACTCCACCTGGTACTGTAGCACCACCCTCAGTGTGGGCCGGGTCAGGTACACTCCGCCTGGTACTGTAGCACCACCCTCAGTGTGGGACGGGTCAGGTACACTCCGCCTGGTACTGTAGCACCTGCCTCAGTGTGGGCCAGGTCAGGTACACTCCACCTGGTACTGTAGCACCACCCTCAGTGTGGGCCAGGTCAGGTACACTCCGCCTGGTACTGTAGCACCTCCCTCAGTGTGGGCCAGGTCAGGTACACTCCACCTGGTACTGTAGCACCTGCCTCAGTGTGGGCCAGGTCAGGTACACTCCGCCTGGTACTGTAGCACCACCCTCAGTGTGGGCCGGGTCAGGTACACTCCACCTGGTACTGTAGCACCACCCTCAGTGTGGGCCAGGTCAGGTACACTCCACCTGGTACTGTAGCACCACCCTCAGTGTGGGCCAGGTCAGGTACACTCCACCTGGTACTGTAGCACCTGCCTCAGTGTGGGCGGGTCAGGTACACTCCGCCTGGTACTGTAGCACCACCCTCAGTGTGGGCCAGGTCAGGTACACTCCACCTGGTACTGTAGCACCACCCTCAGTGTGGGCCGGGTCAGGTACACTCCGCCTGGTACTGTAGCACCTCCCTCAGTGTGGGCCAGGTCAGGTACACTCCACCTGGTACTGTAGCACCTGCCTCAGTGTGGGCCGGGTCAGGTACACTCCACCTGGTACTGTAGCACCTGCCTCAGTGTGGGCCAGGTCAGGTACACTCCGCCTGGTACTGTAGCACCACCCTCAGTGTGGGCCAGGTCAGGTACACTCCGCCTGGTACTGTAGCACCTCCCTCAGTGTGGGCGGGTCAGGTACACTCCACCTGGTACTGTAGCACCTGCCTCAGTGTGGGCAGGGTCAGGTACACTCCGCCTGGTACTGTAGCACCACCCTCAGTGTGGGCCAGGTCAGGTACACTCCGCCTGGTACTGTAGCACCTCCCTCAGTGTGGGCCGGGTCAGGTACACTCCACCTGGTACTGTAGCACCACCCTCAGTGTGGGCCAGGTCAGGTACACTCCGCCTGGTACTGTAGCACCACCCTCAGTGTGGGCCAGGTCAGGTACACTCCGCCTGGTACTGTAGCACCTCCCTCAGTGTGGCCGGGTCAGGTACACTCCACCTGGTACTGTAGCACCACCCTCAGTGTGGGCCGGGTCAGGTACACTCCGCCTGGTACTGTAGCACCACCCTCAGTGTGGGCCAGGTCAGGTACACTCCGCCTGGTACTGTAGCACCTGCCTCAGTGTGGGCCAGGTCAGGTACACTCCACTGGTACTGTAGCACCACCCTCAGTGTGGGCCAGGTCAGGTACACTCCACCTGGTACTGTAGCACCTGCCTCAGTGTGGGCCGGGTCAGGTACACTCCGCCTGGTACTGTAGCACCACCCTCAGTGTGGGCCAGGTCAGGTACACTCCACCTGGTACTGTAGCACCACCCTCAGTGTGGGCCGGGTCAGGTACACTCCGCCTGGTACTGTAGCACCACCCTCAGTGTGGGGGGGTCAGGTACACTCCGCCTGGTACTGTAGCACCTGCCTCAGTGTGGGCCAGGTCAGGTACACTCCACCTGGTACTGTAGCACCACCCTCAGTGTGGGCCAGGTCAGGTACACTCCGCCTGGTACTGTAGCACCTCCCTCAGTGTGGGCCAGGTCAGGTACACTCCACCTGGTACTGTAGCACCTGCCTCAGTGTGGGCCAGGTCAGGTACACTCCACCTGGTACTGTAGCACCACCCTCAGTGTGGCCAGGTCAGGTACACTCCACCTGGTACTGTAGCACCTGCCTCAGTGTGGGCCGGGTCAGGTACACTCCGCCTGGTACTGTAGCACCACCCTCAGTGTGGGCCAGGTCAGGTACACTCCACCTGGTACTGTAGCACCACCCTCAGTGTGGGCCAGGTCAGGTACACTCCACCTGGTACTGTAGCACCTGCCTCAGTGTGGGCGGGTCAGGTACACTCCGCCTGGTACTGTAGCACCACCCTCAGTGTGGGCCAGGTCAGGTACACTCCACCTGGTACTGTAGCAACCCTCAGTGTGGGCCGGGTCAGGTACACTCCGCCTGGTACTGTAGCACCTGCTCAGTGTGGGCCAGGTCAGGTACACTCCACCTGGTACTGTAGCACCACCCTCAGTGTGGGCCAGGTCAGGTACACTCCACCTGGTACTGTAGCACCACCCTCAGTGTGGGCCGGGTCAGGTACACTCACCTGGTACTGTAGCACCTGCCTCAGTGTGGGCCGGGTCAGGTACACTCCACCTGGTACTGTAGCACCACCCTCAGTGTGGGCCAGGTCAGGTACACTCCACCTGGTACTGTAGCACCTCCCTCAGTGTGGGCCAGGTCAGGTACACTCCACCTGGTACTGTAGCACCCCTCAGTGTGGGCCAGGTCAGGTACACTCCGCCTGGTACTGTAGCACCACCCTCAGTGTGGGCCAGGTCAGGTACACTCCCCTGGTACTGTAGCACCCTCAGTGTGGGAGGGTCAGGTACACTCCACCTGGTACTGTAGCACCCACCTCAGTGTGGGCCAGGTCAGGTACACTCCGCCTGGTACTGTAGCACCACCCTCAGTGTGGGCCGGGTCAGGTACACTCCGCCTGGTACTGTAGCACCACCTCAGTGTGGGACGGGTCAGGTACACTCGCCTGGTACTGTAGCACCTGCCTCAGTGGGGCCAGGTCAGGTACACTCCACTGGTACTGTAGCACCACCCTCAGTGTGGGCCAGGTCAGGTACACTCCGCCTGGTACTGTAGCACCTCAGTGTGGGCCAGGTCAGGTACACTCCACCTGGTACTGTAGCACCTGCTCAGTGTGGGCCAGGTCAGGTACACTCCGCCTGGTACTGTAGCACCACCCTCAGTGTGGGCCGGGTCAGGTACACTCCACCTGGTACTGTAGCACCACCCTCAGTGTGGGCCGGGTCAGGTACACTCCACTGGTACGTAGCACCACCTCAGTGTGGGCCGGGTCAGGTACACTCCACCTGGTACTGTAGCACCTGCCTCAGTGTGGGCCGGGTCAGGTACACTCCGCCTGGTACTGTAGCACCACCCTCAGTGTGGGCCAGGTCAGGTACACTCCACCTGGTACAGTAGCACCTGCCTCAGTGTGGGCCAGGTCAGGTACACTCCACCTGGTACTGTAGCAACACCCTCAGTGTGGGACGGGTCAGGTACACTACGCCT
>WNGS01008690.1:80649-92009 GCA_020271785.1 Procambarus virginalis
GTACACTCCACCTGGTACTGTAGCACCTGCCTCAGTGTGGCCAGGTCAGTACACTCACCTGGTACTGTAGCACCTGCCTCAGTGTGGCCAGGACAGGTACACTCCACTTGGTACTTTAGCACCACCCTCAGTGTGGGCCGGTCAGTACACTCCACCTGGTACTGTAGCACCACCCTCAGTGTGGGCCGGGTCAGGTACACTCCACCTGGTACTGTAGCACCACCCTCAGTGTGGGCCGGGTCAGTACACTCCACCTGGTACTGTAGCACCACCCTCAGTGTGGGCCGGTCAGGTACACTCCACCTGGTACTGTAGCACCACCTCAGTGTGGGACGGGTCAGGTACACTCCACCTGGTACTGTAGCACCACCCTCAGTGTGGGACGGGTCAGGTACACTCCACCTGGTACTGTAGCACCACCCTCAGTGTGGGCCGGGTTAGGTACACTCCACCTGGTACTGTAGCACCTGCCTCAGTGGGGCCAGGTCAGGTACACTCCACCTGGTACTGTAGCACCTGCCTCAGTGTGGGCGGGTCAGGTACACTCCAACTGGTATGTAAACCTGCCTCAGTGTGGGCCGGGTCAGGTACACTCCACCTGGTACTGTAGCACCACCTCCCAGTGTGGGCCGGGTCAGGTACACTCCAACTGGTACTGTAAAACCTGCCTCAGTGTGGGCCGGGTCAGGTACACTCCACCTGGTACAGTAACACCACCCTCAGTGTGGGCCAGGTCAGGTACACTCCGCCTGGTACTGTAACACCTCCCTCAGTGTGGGCCAGGTCAGGTACACTCCACCTGGTACTGTAGCACCACCCTCAGTGTGGGCCAGGTCAGGTACACTCCACCTGGTACTGTAACACCACCCTCAGTGTGGGCCGGGTCAGGTACACTCCACCTGGTACTGTAACACCTGCCTCAGTGTGGGCCGGGTCAGGTACACTAGGCCTGGTACTGTAGCACCACCCTCAGTGTGGGCCAGGTCAGGTACACTCCACCTGGTACTGTAACACCTGCCTCAGTGTGGGCCGGGTCAAGTACACTCCACCTGGTACTGTAACACCTGCCTCAGTGTGGGCCGGGTCAGGTACACTCCGCCTGGTACTGTAACACCTCCCTCAGTGTGGGCCGGGTCAGGTACACTCCCACCTGGTACTGTAACACCTCCCTCAGTGTGGGCCAGGTCAGGTACACTCCGCCTGGTACTGTAACACCTCCTCAGTGTGGGCCAGGTCAGGTACACTCCGCCTGGTACTGTAGCACCTGCCTCAGCGTGGGCCAGGTCAGGTACACTTCGCCTGGTACTGTAGCACCTGCCTCAGTGTGGGCCAGGTCTGGTACACTCCGCCTGGTACTGTAGCACCTGCCTCAGTGTGGGCCAGGTCAGGTACACTCTACCTGGTACTGTAGCACCTGCCTCAGTGTGGGCCAGGTCAGGTACACTCCACCTGGTACTGTAGCACTTGCTCAGTGTGAGCCGGTCAGGTACACTCCACCTGGTACTGTAGCACCACCCTCAGTGTGGGCCAGGTCAGGTACACTCCGCCTGGTACTGTAGCACCACCCTCAGTGTGGGCCAGGTCAGTACACTCCGCCTGGTACTGTAGCACCACCCTCAGTGTGGGCCAGGTCAGGTACACTCCACCTGGTACTGTAGCACCTCCCTCAGTGTGGGCCAGGTCAGGTACACTCCGCCTGGTACTGTAGCACCACCCTCAGTGTGGGCCGGGTCAGGAACACTCCACCTGGTACTGTAACACCACCCTCAGTGTGGGCCGGGTCAGGTACACTCCACCTGGTACTGTAACACCTCCCTCAGTGTGGCCGGGTCAGGTACACTCCGCCTGGTACTGTAGCACCACCCTCAGTGTGGGACGGGTCAGGTACACTCCACCTGGTACTGTAGCACCTGCCTCAGTGTGGGCCGGGTCAGGTACACTCCACCTGGTACTGTAGCACCACCCTCAGTGTGGGCCAGGTCAGGTAACTCCACCTGGTACTGTAGCACCTGCCTCAGTGTGGGACGGGTTAGGTACACTCCACTGGTACTGTAGCACCACCCTCAGTGTGGGCCAGGTCAGGTACACTCCACCTGGTACTGTAGCACCTGCCTCAGTGTGGGGACGGGTCAGGTACACTCACCTGGTACTGTAGCACCAGCATCAGTGTGGGCCAGGTCAGGTACACTCCGCCTGGTACTGTAGCACCTGCCTCAGTGTGGGCCAGGTCAGGTACACTCCGCCTGGTACTGTAGCACCTGCCTCAGTGTGGGCCAGGTCAGGTACACTCCGCCTGGTACTGTAGCACCACCCTCAGTGTGGGCCAGGTCAGGTACACTCCACCTGGTACTGTAGCACCTGCCTCAGTGTGGGACGGGTCAGGTACACTCCACCTGGTACTGTAGCACCACCCTCAGTGTGGGCCGGGTCAGGTACACTCCGCCTGGTACTGAAGCACCACCCTCAGTGTGGACGAGTCAGTTACACTCCACCTGGTACTGTAGCACCTGCCTCAGTGTGGGACGGTTAAGGTACACTCCACCTGGTACTGTAGCACCAACCTCAGTGTGGGCCGGGTCAGGTACACTCCACCTGGTACTGTAGCACCTGCCTCAGTGTGGGCCAGGTCAGGCACACTCCACCTGGTACTGTAGCACCTGCCTCAGTGTGGGCCGGGTCAGGTACACTCCACCTGGTACTGTAACACCTCCCTCAGTGTGGGCCAGGTCAGGTACACTCCACCTGGTACTGTAGCACCACCCTCAGTGTGAGCCAGGTCAGGTACACTCCACCTGGTACTGTAGCACCTGCCTCAGTGTGGGCCGGGTCAGGTACACTTCGCCTGGTACTGTAGCACCACCCTCAGTGTGGGCCAGGTCAGGTACACTCCACCTGGTACTGTAGCACCACCCTCAGTGTGGGCCAGGTCAGGTACACTCCACCTGGTACTGTAGCACCTCCCTCAGTGTGGGCCAGGTCAGGTACACTCCGCCTGGAACTGTAGAACCTGCCTCAGTGTGGGCCGGGTCAGGTACACTCCGCCTGGTACTGTAACACCTCCCTCAGTGTGGGCCGGGTCAGGTACACTCCGCCTGGTACTGTAACACCTATCTCAGTGTGGGCCAGGTCAGGTACACTCCGCCTGGTACTGTAGCACCACCCTCAGTGTGGGCTGGGTCAGGTACACTCCGCCTGGTACTGTAACACCTCCCTCAGTGTGGGCCGGGTCAGGTCCAATCCGCCTGGTACTGTAACACCTCCCTCAGTGTGGGCCGGGTCAGGTACACTCCGCCTGGTACTGTAACACCTCCCTCAGTGTGGGCCAGGTCAGGTACACTCCGCCTGGTACTGTAACACCTCCCTCAGTGTGGGCCAGGTCAGGTACACTCCGCCTGGTACTGTAACACCTCCCTCAGTGTGGGCCGGGTCAGGTACACTCCGCCTGGTACTGTAGCACCACCCTCAGTGTGGGCCAGGTCAGGTACACTCCACCTGGTACTGTAGCACCACCCTCAGTGTTGGCCAGGTCAGGTCCACTCCGCCTGGTACTGTAACACCTCCCTCAGTGTGGGCCGGGTCAGGTACACTCCGCCTGATACTGTAACACCTCCCTCAGTGTGGGCCAGGTCAGGTACACTCCGCCTGGTACTGTAGCACCACCCTCAGTGTGGGCCGGGTCAGGTACACTCCGCCTGGTACTGTAACACCTCCCTCAGTGTGGGCCGGGTCAGGTACACTTCGCCTGGTACTGTAACACCTCCCTCAGTGTGGGCCGGGTCAGGTACACTCCGCCTGGTACTGTAACACCTCCCTCAGTGTGGGCCGGGTCAGGTACACTCCGCCTGGTACTGTAACACCTCCCTCAGTGTGGGCCAGGTCAGGTACTCTCCGCCTGGTACTGTAACACCTCCCTCAGTGTGGGCCGGGTCAGGTACACTCCGCCTGGTACTGTAGCACCACCCTCAGTGTGGGCCAGGTCAGGTACACTCCACCTGGTACTGTAGCACCACCCTCAGTGTGGGCCAGGTCAGGTACACTCCTCCTGGTACTGTAACACCACCCTCAGTGTGGGCCGGGTCAGGTACACTCCACCTGGTACTGTAACACCTCCCTCAGTGTGGGCCGGGTCAGGTACACTCCACCTGGTACTGTAACACCTCCCTCAGTGTGGGCCAGGTCAGGTACACTCCACCTGGTACTGTAGCACCTGCCTCAGTGTGGGCCAGGTCAGGTACACTCCACCTGGTACTGTAACACCACCCTCAATGTGGGCCGGGTCAGGTACACTCC
This sequence comes from Procambarus virginalis, assembly GCA_020271785.1. NCBI lineage: Eukaryota > Metazoa > Arthropoda > Malacostraca > Decapoda > Cambaridae > Procambarus > Procambarus virginalis. The sequence continues at coordinate 84,940 of WNGS01008690.1, forward strand.
ACCTGGTACTGTAAAACCTGCCTCAGTGTGGGCCGGGTCAGGTACACTCCGCCTGGTACTGTAACACCTCCCTCAGTGTGGGCCGGGTCAGGTACACTCCGTTTGGTACTGTAGCACCACCCTCAGTGTGGGCCAGGTCAGGTACACTCCACCTGGTACTGTAGCACCATCCTCAGTGTGGGCCGGGTCAGGTACACTCCACCTGGTACTGTAACACGTGCCTCAGGGTGGGCCGGGTCAGGTACACTCCACCTGGTACTGTAACACCTGCCTCAGTGTGGGCCGGGTCAGGTACACTCCACCTGGTACTGTAACACCTGCCTCAGTGTGGGCCAGGTCAGGTACACTCCACCTGGTACTGTAGCACCACCCTCAGTGTGGGCCGGGTCAGGTACACTCCACCTGGTACTGTAACACGTGCCTCAGGGTGGGCCGGGTCAGGTACACTCCACCTGGTACTGTAGCACCACCCTCAGTGTGGGCCGGGTCAGGTACACTCCACCTGGTACTGTAGCACCACCCTCAGTGTGGGCCGGGTCAGGTACACTCCGCCTGGTACTGTAGCACCACCCTCAGTGTGGGCCAGATCAGGTACACTCCGCCGGGTACTGTAGCACCTCCCTCAGTGTGGGCCAGGTCAGGTACATTCTTCCCAGGCAACTGGGAGAAAACGTTCATGATAAATGTTCATACTGTCTGCAGCCTCCACTTGGCAGGCGGCAGCAAGGTGACCCACACGCTCACACTTAGAGCAAGTGTACGGCTCTCCACTGTAAATAAAATCACCGTTGTTGTCCACCACTTACACTGATGTAAGCTTATTCATGACGAACAATATCCACTTTTCCACACTGTGCAAGAATGTTAGCAACAGTCCCATTCAACATTTCAAAGGGCACATCACTCACAGAAAAATGTGTAAATCTCATTAACAAATTAATCACTTGTGCCGACCCTTTCCCAATAGGGAAAGTGATAAGATCATCATCATACTTCCTCAGAAACTTAGAAAAAGTCACGTGTGTGACATTTTCAACACCAACCTGTTACCGTGAAGCATTGGAAAGCCAACAAATTCCTCCAGCTTGAACTGTAACACTTCAAAGATCGCTGTGTAGACAATTTCATAATTAATATTACAATTGAATTTCAGTCCAGAGGACTTCTTCCGCCCTGATGGAGGTGTGGAGGAGCCCATTATGTTACGTACAGACATAATGGGCTCTGACATGGTGTGACACACAGGTGGGGTGGTGTGACACACAGGTGGGGTGGTGTGACACACAGGTGGGGTGGTGTGACACACAGGTGGGGTGGTGTGACACAGGTGGGGTGGTGTGACACACAGGTGGGGTGGGGTGACACGCAGGTGGGGTAGTGTGACACGCAGGTGGGGTGGTGTGACACGCAGGTGGGGCGGTGTGACACACAGGTGGGGTGGTGTGACACGCAGGTGGGGCGGTGTGACACACAGGTGGGGGTGGTGTGACACACAGGTGGGGTAGTGTGACACACAGGTGGGGTGGTGTGACACACAGGTGGGGTGGGGTGACACACAGGTGGGGTGGTGTGACACACAGGTGGGGCGGTGTGACACAGGTGGGGTGGTGTGACACGCAGGTGGGGTAGTGTGACACGCAGGTGGGGGTGGTGTGACACGCAGGTGGGGTGGTGTGACACACAGGTGGGGTGGTGTGACACACAGGTGGGGTGGTGTGACACGCAGGTGGGGTAGTGTGACACGCAGGTGGGGTGGTGTGACACGCAGGTGGGTGGTGTGACACACAGGTGGGGTGGTGTGACACACAGGTGGGGTGGTGTGACACAGGTGGGGGGGTGTGACACAGGTGGGGGTGGCGTGACACACAGGTGGGGTGGCGTGACACACACACACAGGTGGGGCGGTGTGACACCCACACACACAGGTGGGGCGGTGTGACACACACACACAGGTGGGGCGGTGTGACACACACACACAGGTGGGGCGGTGTGACACCCACACACAGGTGGGGCGGTGTGACACCCACACACAGGTGGGGCGGTGTGACACCCACACACAGGTGGGGCGGTGTGACACCCACACACAGGTGGGGCGGTGTGACACACACACACAGGTGGGGCGGTGTGACACACACACACACAGGTGGGGCGGTGTGACACACACACAGGTGGGGCGGTGTGACACACACACACAGGTGGGGCGGTGTGACACACACACACAGGTGGGGCGGTGTGACACACACACACAGGTGGGGCGGTGTGACACACACACACACAGGTGGGGCGGTGTGACACACACACAGGTGGGGCGGTGTGACACACACACAGGCGGGGCGGTGTGACACACACACACACAGGCGGGGTGGTGTGACACACACACACACAGGTGGGGCGGTGTGACACACACACACACAGGTGGGGCGGTGTGACACACACACACAGGTGGGGCGGTGTGACACACACACACAGGTGGGGCGGTGTGACACACACACAGGTGGGGCGGTGTGACACACACACACAGGTGGGGCGGTGTGACACACACACACAGGTGGGGCGGTGTGACACACACACACAGGTGGGGCGGTGTGACACACACACACAGGTGGGGCGGTGTGACACACACACACAGGTGGGGCGGTGTGACACACACACACAGGTGGGGCGGTGTGACACACACACACAGGTGGGGCGGTGTGACACACACACACAGGTGGGGCGGTGTGACACACACACACAGGTGGGGCGGTGTGACACACACACACAGGTGGGGCGGTGTGACACACACACACAGGTGGGGCGGTGTGACACACACACACAGGTGGGGCGGTGTGACACACACACACAGGTGGGGCGGTGTGACACACACACACAGGTGGGGCGGTGTGACACACACACACAGGTGGGGCGGTGTGACACACACACACAGGTGGGGCGGTGTGACACACACACACAGGTGGGGCGGTGTGACACACACACACAGGTGGGGCGGTGTGACACACACACACAGGTGGGGCGGTGTGACACACACACACAGGTGGGGCGGTGTGACACACACACACAGGTGGGGCGGTGTGACACACACACACAGGTGGGGCGGTGTGACACACACACACAGGTGGGGCGGTGTGACACACACACACAGGTGGGGCGGTGTGACACACACACACAGGTGGGGCGGTGTGACACACACACACAGGTGGGGCGGTGTGACACACACACACAGGTGGGGCGGTGTGACACACACACACAGGTGGGGCGGTGTGACACACACACACACAGGTGGGGCGGTGTGACACACACACACACAGGTGGGGCGGTGTGACACACACACACAGGTGGGGCGGTGTGACACACACACACAGGTGGGGCGGTGTGACACACACACACACAGGTGGGGCGGTGTGACACACACACACAGGTGGGGCGGTGTGACACACACACACAGGTGGGGCGGTGTGACACACACACACACAGGTGGGGCGGTGTGACACACACACACACAGGTGGGGCGGTGTGACACACACACACAGGTGGGGCGGTGTGACACACACACACAGGTGGGGCGGTGTGACACACACACACAGGTGGGGCGGTGTGACACACACACACAGGTGGGGCGGTGTGACACACACACACACAGGTGGGGCGGTGTGACACACACACACACAGGTGGGGCGGTGTGACACACACACACACAGGTGGGGCGGTGTGACACACACACACACAGGTGGGGCGGTGTGACACACACACACACAGGTGGGGCGGTGTGACACACACACACACAGGTGGGGCGGTGTGACACACACACACACAGGTGGGGCGGTGTGACACACACACACACAGGTGGGGCGGTGTGACACACACACACACAGGTGGGGCGGTGTGACACACACACACACAGGTGGGGCGGTGTGACACACACACACACAGGTGGGGCGGTGTGACACACACACACACAGGTGGGGCGGTGTGACACACACACACACAGGTGGGGCGGTGTGACACACACACACACAGGTGGGGCGGTGTGACACACACACACACAGGTGGGGCGGTGTGACACACACACACACAGGTGGGGCGGTGTGACACACACACACAGGTGGGGCGGTGTGACACACACACACAGGTGGGGCGGTGTGACACACACACACAGGTGGGGCGGTGTGACACACACACACAGGTGGGGCGGTGTGACACACACACACAGGTGGGGCGGTGTGACACACACACACAGGTGGGGCGGTGTGACACACACACACAGGTGGGGCGGTGTGACACACACACACAGGTGGGGCGGTGTGACACACACACACAGGTGGGGCGGTGTGACACACACACACAGGTGGGGCGGTGTGACACACACACACACAGGTGGGGCGGTGTGACACACACACACACAGGTGGGGCGGTGTGACACACACACACACAGGTGGGGCGGTGTGACACACACACACACAGGTGGGGCGGTGTGACACACACACACACAGGTGGGGCGGTGTGACACACACACACACAGGTGGGGCGGTGTGACACACACACACAGGTGGGGCGGTGTGACACACACACACACAGGTGGGGCGGTGTGACACACACACACACAGGTGGGGCGGTGTGACACACACACACACAGGTGGGGCGGTGTGACACACACACACACACAGGTGGGGCGGTGTGACACACACACACAGGTGGGCCGGTGTGACACACACACAGGTGGGGCGGTGTGACACACACACAGGTGGGCCGGTGTGACACACACACAGGTGGGCCGGTGTGACACACACACAGGTGGGCCGGTGTGACACACACACAGGTGGGCCGGTGTGACACACACACAGGTGGGCCGGTGTGACACACACACAGGTGGGCCGGTGTGACACACACACAGGTGGGCCGGTGTGACACACACACAGGTGGGCCGGTGTGACACACACACAGGTGGGCCGGTGTGACACACACACAGGTGGGCCGGTGTGACACACACACAGGTGGGCCGGTGTGACACACACACAGGTGGGCCGGTGTGACACACACACAGGTGGGCCGGTGTGACACACACACAGGTGGGCCGGTGTGACACACACAGGTGGGCCGGTGTGACACACACACAGGTGGGCCGGTGTGACACACACACAGGTGGGCCGGTGTGACACACACACAGGTGGGCCGGTGTGACACACACACAGGTGGGCCGGTGTGACACACACACAGGTGGGCCGGTGTGACACACACACAGGTGGGCCGGTGTGACACACACACAGGTGGGCCGGTGTGACACACACACAGGTGGGCCGGTGTGACACACACACAGGTGGGCCGGTGTGACACACACACAGGTGGGCCGGTGTGACACACACACAGGTGGGCCGGTGTGACACACACACAGGTGGGCCGGTGTGACACACACACAGGTGGGCCGGTGTGACACACACACAGGTGGGCCGGTGTGACACACACAGGTGGGCCGGTGTGACACACACAGGTGGGCCGGTGTGACACACACAGGTGGGCCGGTGTGACACACACAGGTGGGCCGGTGTGACACACACAGGTGGGCCAGTGTGACACACACAGGTGGGCCGGTGTGACACACACAGGTGGGCCGGTGTGACACACACAGGTGGGCCGGTGTGACACACACAGGTGGGCCGGTGTGACACACACAGGTGGGTCGGTGTGACACACACAGGTGGGCCGGTGTGACACACACAGGTGGGCCGGTGTGACACACACAGGTGGGCCGGTGTGACACACACAGGTGGGTCGGTGTGACACACACAGGTGGGGGTGGTGTGACACACAGTTGGGGTGGTTTGACACACAGGTGGGGTGGTGTGACACACAGGTGGGGGTGGTGTGACACACAGGTGGGGTGGTGTGACACACAGGTGGGGGTGGTGTGACACACAGGTGGGGCGGTGTGACACACAGGTGGGGCGGTGTGACACACAGGTGGGGCGGTGTGACACACAGGTGGGGGTGGCGTGTGACACACAGGTGGGGTGGCGTGTGACACACAGGTGGGGGTGGCGTGTGACACACAGGTGGGGGTGGCGTGTGACACACAGGTGGGGTGGCGTGTGACACACAGGTGGGGTGGCGTGTGACACACAGGTGGGGTGGCGTGTGACACACAGGTGGGGTGGCGTGTGACACACAGGTGGGGTGGCGTGTGACACACAGGTGGGGTGGCGTGTGACACACAGGTGGGGGTGGCGTGTGACACACAGGTGGGGGTGGCGTGTGACACACAGGTGGGGTGGCGTGTGACACACAGGTGGGGTGGCGTGTGACACACAGGTGGGGGTGGCGTGTGACACACAGGTGGGGTGGCGTGTGACACACAGGTGGGGTGGCGTGTGACACACAGGTGGGGCGGTGTGACACACAGGTGGGGGTGGCGTGTGACACACAGGTGGGGGTGGCGTGTGACACACAGGTGGGGGTGGCGTGTGACACACAGGTGGGGGTGGCGTGTGACACACAGGTGGGGGTGGCGTGTGACACACAGGTGGGGTGGCGTGTGACACACAGGTGGGGTGGCGTGTGACACACAGGTGGGGGTGGTGTGACACACAGGTGGGGTGGCGTGTGACACACAGGTGGGGGTGGCGTGTGACACACAGGTGGGGTGGCGTGTGACACACAGGTGGGGGTGGCGTGTGACACACAGGTGGGGGTGGCGTGTGACACACAGGTGGGGGTGGCGTGTGACACACAGGTGGGGGTGGCGTGTGACACACAGGTGGGGGTGGCGTGTGACACACAGGTGGGGGTGGCGTGTGACACACAGGTGGGGGTGGCGTGTGACACACAGGTGGGGGTGGCGTGTGACACACAGGTGGGGGTGGCGTGTGACACACAGGTGGGGGTGGCGTGTGACACACAGGTGGGGGTGGCGTGTGACACACAGGTGGGGTGGCGTGTGACACAGGTGGGGGTGGCGTGTGACACAGGTGGGGGTGGCGTGTGACACAGGTGGGGGTGGCGTGTGACACACAGGTGGGGTGGCGTGTGACACACAGGTGGGGTGGCGTGTGACACACAGGTGGTGTGGCGTGTGACAC
>WNGS01008692.1:11450-32214 GCA_020271785.1 Procambarus virginalis
GGCATGTATATCAATAATCATGGAGATCAACACACAGGCATTTATATTAATAAATCATGAGATCAACACACAGGCATTTATATCAATAGATCTTGGAGATCAATACACAGGCATCTATATCAATAAATCTTGAGATCAACACAGGCATTTATATCAATAAATTCTAGGCTCATAGCCTAACACCAATATCTGGTTTACTACCAATATATATATAATAATAATAATCACAGGAAATTAATAATAGTCACAGTAAATTCTTTGATGAATCCTGGTGCTTGCACACACCCACACATAGATATATATGTAAACTGATACTGTGAGCGCTCTGGGTAGCCTCACCACACACTGTGCTCTCTGTGACTTAGACTCAGGTGAGACTTGCTCACGACATATAAAATATCCTGACAAGAAAATATATAGCTAACTAAAGGGGAAATGGGAGGGTAACTGTAAACACCTACTTCACCTATCCTAGGATGACAGTTGGGTTGTAGCTCCTGGTCCAGGCTCTCGCCTCGTTCACCCTCCAGAAACACAAGCCAACGCCTTAGGATTTTCGCGTCTCGCCGCTTTCTGTACACTGCAGGTCCGTGCTTCTTTCCCTACAGTACGTCGACGGGTTGAAGTCGGTCTCCTGGCCGTCAACTTTCCTCCCAACTACGGCAGCCAGCCTACGTCTCGGCGGTCGTCGCACGTTTCCCAATTAGTCCTTGTCACTGTACTCCCAGAGGAACTGCCTCTCACCACTACGAAGTCACTGTGAAGTTATCAGCCGTCCCAGACGATACTGCTTAAGCTCCACACGCACAGCACCCGACTTCAGAGCACTTGAAGCTCACTTCACTGTCAATTCCCTCGTCGTCTAAATATATCGCTAGGTATTTGGGAAGACTTCTCGACGTGCTTGCATTCAACTGTTGACTCGTAGGGTTCCACGAAGGTGGGGTTACTGTCAAACTTGACAGGATCGTCGATCACACGTTCAACCTGGTTGACAAGACGGTCAACCCGGTTCACTCACGGTGGATTGGCCTGGCCACTAAGCTGTCTCTTATACTGGTGAACTGCCAAGGACGTCACACGTCGATGCCCGGCCCACTTCTTGCAACGCACCTGTCCCTGAGCACTTGTTGCTCAATATTCTGTCAATTCCTTATCTGAGCCACATCGGGGTTGCAGGAAGACCTCACAGAGTGCGCGCTAACAACTGGAGATGCTTACATCCACTGGAGTTCGGTAAATCCGTCACTCTGACAGGATGACCGGATCGCACGTCCTACCTCTCGGACGTGTCGTGAAAGACTGATGTCGCCAAGGCGCCACCACGGCTGGACCCCCATGCCTATGTGACGTCACTTTTCCCAAAGTCGGTTTTCATTGGCTCCCAGTGCCATGTCGCTGACGGTGACCAATCTGGCGACACTGACGTCACACAGTTTTGGCGGGAGAACAGACTCGCCAGCGCCATATTGGCTCCCTAAAGGGCCTATCCCACAGGCCAAAATACTATATTTTCGCAAATTTCTCGGCTCATCGAGAATACTGTTCTCTCCCACATATGTTCAATTGATGCCTGCAATGTAGAGAACGCTCGGGAATAGTGGACATGACTCTTACAGCAGGCGTGGGAGAATTAGAAGGGGGGGGTGAACACCGTCACACTGTAAACGTCCAAACCACAATACTAGCCGTTGTTGGCAACTGTACCCAGAAAAAAGACCCAATGCTTTTGTTGTGACACAGGGCTTGAGGCCTTCTGAAGGGGTTGGGAGAAAGACCTCCAACCCACAGTAGTTGGACCTGCTTACCCCATTCTTATCGAAAGGGAGACTACTTTTGTCTGAGGTTTCTTCCTGGAAGGACGTGGTGATCTTCCGAGACACCGGTGCAATCCAGACTTTAATTTTAGAGAGTGCATTGCAAGGTGCCAACACTCTTGACACTGGAGAGGTGGTACTGGTCGAGGGTGTCACTAGTGATACTCGAGCAGTACCCCTCCGTAAGGTTACCCTGGAATCTGATTTCCACAAGGGTGTTTGTACAGTCGGAGTCACTTCGTACCTACCTTTCCCTAATGTTGATGTCATATTGGGTAATGATTTAGCAGGGGATAAGGTAGGGGACTCCAGACTGCCTATTATGTTGCCTACCCCTAAGGTTTCCCTGGATCTACCCGCCACAGAGGATAATGTTGTGTACCCTGCATGCGCGGTAACCAGGTCTATGGGACTTAAATGTAAGGGCAGCCCTGTGCTTGCCAAGGTGGTGGACATGAGCAACTTTCCGAGTGGTGAAAGCCAAGGTGACCTTGCAGACACATTCATGGCCCGATTCGATGACGTGGCCGAGGACACTGCGGAGAGCCTACCATCGCCTCCTATCGAGAGTAGTGAGGAGGTGCAGGAGAACACTGTTGAGCCTCGGCCAATGGCATCTGACCAAGGCCTGGACGCCTCCTTGAGTGAGTTACAGAAAGCTGACCCCAGTCTTGCAGAATGCTACGAAGTAGCCCTCTCTAAGGAGGAAATTGTAGACGCAGCAACTGGGTACTACTACAATGATCAGAATTTGATGAGAAAATGGAGACCACAGAGTGCTCTCTTGTCAAATGAGTGGGAGGTAGTCCACCAGGTTATGTTGCCGACCTGCTATAGAGAGAGAGTTTTGTCAGCTGCCCATGATGATCCTATGGGGGGACATCAAGGTATTAATATTACTTATCACAAAATTTTAAAATATTTTTTTTGGCCCAAGCTGAAAAGCAACGTGGCAAAATTTTGTAACTCGTGTATTCCTTGTCAGCTTGTTAAAAAGGCAAACCAGACTCCACCTAAAGTTCCTCTAAGGACTATTGTCATGCCGGAGGAACCATTTTCTCACGTGGTAATGGACTGTGTTGGTCCATTACCTAGAACTAAGTCTGGTAATATTTACCTAATCACGATGATGTGTATCACGACTCGTTACCCAGAGGCTTTTGCTGTAAGGAACATCCGAGCAAAGACGGTTGTTGCTCGTTTGTTGCAATTTTTTTCTACTTTTGGACTGCCTCGGATCATGCAAACTGACAATGGTACTAATTTTAAGTCTGATATTTTTTAACAATTCTGTAAGGACCATAGAATAACTCATAAGGTTTCCAGCCCATACCATCCACAGAGTCAGGGGTAATTGAGCGGTTCCATCTAACTCTGAAGCAGATGTTGAAGACATCGTGCGAGAGTTCCCACAACTTCTGGGACGAGAACTTGCCTTATGTTTTGTTTGCTGCTAGGGAGGGGTTACAAAGTTCACTGGGTTGTTCTCCTTTTGAGTTAGTCTTTGGCCATAAAGTTCGTGAACCCTTGCAAATGTTACAGGAGAATCTGTTAGGGAACGTAACGTTGACCGAAGGTTCGGCTTTCTTTGTTCAACACCACCAGAGACTCAAGGACTGCAAGGCGGCTGCACTAAAGTATCTTGGGAAGGCCCAAGAAAATATGAAAGAACGACACGATGCTAAGGCTAAGTTATGGGTATTTCAGCCTGGTGACCCTGTCCTGGTATTAAAGCCTCGACTAGGGAACACTATTGTGGTGTCTGGTGTATAGCTGAGATAGTCTTGGTAGTAAGGTTGATGTAAAGTCATTCCTGGTTACTGACTTTAATAATAATAAACGATTACATGACTATGGCTCCCAAGCTTGGCAGGCGTCCTGTGCTTTTTACCTTCTCTCTTGGCGTCCAGCCGCCGCACATAGAAAACCGATGGTACCATTTTCTGTGAACATGACATCCCTCCTTTTCTTTAAAAAGAATGAATACAGGATGTCTACCATGCTTGTAGCACAAAGCAAAGTTATTGACACAAAGTAAGTTATTAACATATCAAGAGATATTGCATACATTTAACATTAATTAAACACAAAGAATTTAAACAATCTTTACCACAAAGGATTTCAATGTTAAAAATACATATGCAATGTTAAACAAACATGAAAGAAACTGTAATACAAAGTTACAAAATATTGAATGAGAGATCTGCATTATTCAAACAATATTAAATTTAGTTCAGCATAACAAGTAAATACTTTGCATTACATATGAACACAATTAATCGTCATATCGTGTAGGGCGTTTAACATGTCGTTTTGGACGAGAGTCCTTAAATACAAAAATATCCCTCGATGAATTGTTTATCGAGTTATAACTCATTTTTTCTTTTTCTTTTGCACGACTTTGCACTTCATCATTTTCTACACTATTTGGAATCACTTTGAAATAAGCCATATTACGTGTTATACTATGATCTCTATTACTCGCTGTTACCATAGTTCCTTTTACACTAATCACTTTATATGGTTTTGTATCATACGGCATATCTAACTTTCCCTCTTTTTTCTTTTTAACGAGAACAGTATCTCCAACCTTTATGAATTGTTCCTTTGCACGTTGATCATGAGCAATTTTCATTTTGCCCTTGGCTAGTGCATCCTTCTGAGCGAGACGTTTATCCGTTACCTTGGCTGGCATGACAGGTAGTGCGATTCTCATAGGACGTCCAAATAAAAGTTCGCCAGGCGACTTGCCCAGTGTTCCATGCGGTGTTGCACGGTAGTTCCTGAGAAAAGCATACATAGCTTGTTTCCAGGATCGTCCTTCGGCATGAGCACAGCGTACAGCTTTCATGAGAGGTTGCATGAATCTCTCTACTTCTCCATTTGCTTGAGGATGTAGTGGCATCACACGGCGGTGTTTGAATCCAATATGCTCAGCAAAGTTGACAAAGTCTTGTCCATTAAATGGCGGTCCATTGTCCGTCTTGACAACTTCAGGAATGCCAAAGTTTGAAAAGATCTTGTCGAGTTTCGGGATGACAGCCTTTGCAGATGTGGAAGTGATGATTTCTACTTCTGGATAACGTGAGTGATCATCAATGACTACCATCAAGTACTCTCCAGTTGGTAGCGGTCCACAGAAGTCCATCGATACTTCCATCCATGGTGCAGCAGGTAGTGGTGAAGGTTGTAGAGGTGTTGGTCTTGAAGTATCCACTGCAGCTTGGCAAGGGACACAGGCATCATGCATGTCCTTAGCTTGACGATCAATGCCAGGAAACCACACCTTTTCTCGTAGCAGCTGTTTGGTCCTTACAAGACCTTGGTGTCCTTGATGTGCAAGCTTCAGAGCACGTTGCTGGAGAACAGCTGGAATGACGATACGAGTACCTCGCAGCACGGTGTCGCGTTGTTGCGTAACACTTAATTCTGTCTGGATGCGTTCAAGTGCTTTGAATGCATCTTGGTCAACTCCTGAGGGTGGGATGCGTGGAAACTTTTTCTTAGTCAATGCATCCACTGTTGCTTGCAGAGTTGGGTCCTCTAGGGTTGCAGTACGTATTTCATCAAGAGTGAGAGCCTTAGGGACTGCATCACAGGTTACAGAGTGTACATATTCCTCGGCAACTTGCTGATGCTTGGTGATGGTGAAACTGTTGGCAGGATGTCGACTGATGTAATCAGCGGGATTGCCTGCACCTGGCTTGTATTTCACCGTAAAGTTGTATGGTTGCAGACGAAGAGCCCATCTCTCAATGCGAGCTGGTGGTTTGGACTTTGGATTATTGAAGATGGTCTCCAACGGTTTGTGGTCAGTGACTATCGTGGTAAAGGGTGCACCAAGCAGATACACATTGAAGTGTTCACAGCCCCATACAAGAGCAAGAGCTTCCTTCTCTGTCTGACTGTATCGTTGCTCAACATCTGTGAGAGAACGGCTGGCGTAGGCAATTACTACTCTTGAATCTGGTTGACCAGGTTTGTGTTGGGCTAACACAGCACCTAAACCAACAGGACTAGCATCCACCGTTAACTCAGTGTCCATTGATGGATCAAAGTATGCAGCAGTCGCATTTTCTACTAGTGCATCTTTCACAGCATCAAATGCATTTTGCTCGACATCGCTCCAGTACCATGATGCATTTTTCTTCAGGAGCTCACGTAGAGGCTTCGTAATAGTAGCAAAATCTGGAATGAAGCGAGAACAGTAGTTTGCCATTCCCAGAAAACTATGTACTTCAGTGGATGTTGAAGGAGGTGCAGCATTCTTGATATCTGCAACTTTCTTAGGATCTGGAGACAGACCTTTGTCACTAAGTACATGTCCAAAGAATTCAATTTTATGTTTATTGAACTCACACTTTGCTCGGCTTAGCGTCAAATTCTTTTCTCGTAAGCGTTGCAATGTTGCACGAAGAGCTTTGTCGTGTTCAGCTTGGGTACGGCCATAAACAATGATGTCATCAGACATGTTGTCAGCATTAGGTATATCTTGCAATACCTGGCTGATGATGTGCTGGAATACTTCAGCAGCACTGTTAATACCAAAACTCAGGCGCTTGTACCTATACAGACCTCGATGTGTCGTAAACGTTGTGATGAATCGACTCTCATCATCAAGTTCAAGCTGATGATAGCCCTTGTTTAAATCTAACTTGCTGAATACAGTTGCACCATTCAAGCGGTAAATCATATCATCTACAGTGGGTGTAGGATGGCGTTCACGCATTATTGCCTTGTTGGGAACACGCATGTCTACACAAATGCGTATCTCATCTGGATTCTTCGGCTTTGGTGGAGTGACAATTGGGCTTACCCATGGTGTTGGGCCTGTTACCGGTTCAATGATATCTAGTTCTATCAGCCTATCCAGTTCGGCATCGACTTTCTTGCGAGTATGGAATGGTTGTCGGCGATGTGGTTGGGCAACTGGAATTACATCTGGGTTGATATGCAGATGTACCTTGCTATCAGTATAACAACCTATGGATTTAAACCGATCAGAAATTCAGCAACATAGCATCAACATTGTTTGCAGATTCCACTGCTACAGCATTAGAAAGCTGAAGTAGCCCCAATTTGGTTGAAGTCTTGTAACTGAGTAAAGACTCCTTTGCATTCCTAACAACATGGAATGTAGTAATGAGCATTGCATTCTTTGACTTAATCTCTGCAGTGAAAGTTCCAATCACTGGTAAGGCTACCTTTGAAGCATAGGCAGTGGCTTTGCCATTAGTTTTCAAGCTTTGGGATGTTTTTTTTAATTTTTCATAGTGGCACTCAGCAATGGTGTCAATGTTTGATCCAGTGTCAATGAGAATTTTGAGACAAATGCCAGCAATGTATACTATAGTCTCTGGTTGTTTGGAAGATCATTCCATTCTGTGATTGCTTGTACTCCATAAATATAATCACATTCACTGTCATCTGAGACTGGTTGTAATGAAATGTTGTCTTGTATATTATTAACATTCTTGATTTGAGGTGCAATATTGTGTTTGCCACCTCGACTCCTATGACTTGATCCTCGTACATTGCTTTTATTTATTGATTGTGGTTTCTTTAGTGCGGAACGACACATAGCACCAAAATGATTTAGTTTTCTACACTCATAGCACTTCTTACCTTGTGCAGGACAAACATTATCTTGGTGTGGGTAGTCTCCTCCACAATTGTAACATTTATTTTGACACCTCTGATGTGAGTCGTTGTGACTGCTTGAGTCTTGTTCCATGACTCCAGTTGTGATGTGGTTCTCGGCTCAATTTAATGTTAGGTTTGGCATGATATCTTCTATGATCATGGTGTACTCCCTGAACCTTACATACTTCATGACTGTTAGTAACAGTGGCAGAACCGTTGTTGGCACTGCACTCCATGGCACGAGCATCACGTGCAGCATCTTCCATTCGACGAGCCATATCCAGTATCTTGTAAGAAACTTTCATCATCAACAAGTTCTAGAGCTCTTCGACGAAGACGTGTAGATGTGCATGTTTCAATTATTTGCTGTTTGATTTCTTTGTCAACATCAGCAAACTCACAATGGGTTGCTAAACCCTGCAGACGTGTATGGTATTGATCAACAGTTTCATTAGAGAGTTGTTTTGCTCTCCTGAAATGCATAATTTCCATAGCAGTATTTTGCCTTGGTTTGAAATGCTCAGTTAATTTGGCCTTGGCAGTGTCATAATCTTTGGCACCACCAGTATCTTTCAGTGTATCAAAGATGTCACAAACTCTATCACCTGCATAGTGAAGCAGAAAGGCACGCTTTCTTTCAGCACTTTTGATGTCAGAAACTATCAACAAATTTTCAAACCTTTTAAGCCATTTGACCCACCTCTGTGACAGGTTTGTCTGGTCACAGTCAGGATCAAATGCAGGAAACTGAGGTATATTTGCCATTTTTACTGAATAAATTTAAACTTATCACTTAAATGTTCCTCAGATATATAACACTTACTGCACTGTATATGTTATTAAGAATTCACTGTAATTACTTTAATTTGCAAAGCACACAAGCATTTTAATGCAAAAGTTCACAACAGTGCACACACAGCAGCAACTGACTTCTTACCTAGCCCTTGTGTACATGTGTTGTTCCTACTCACAGCACACACAGTTGTTAGCAGTTGGTACAGCAATTGGCAGCAGTTGGCAGCAGTAGGCAGCAGTTGGCAGCAGTTGGCAGCAGTAGCAGCAGTAGGTTCACAGCGTGAAGAATTTTGTAGCACGAGCGTCGTTTCGTAACCAAACATCGGGTTTTGTACACTGCATCAAAGCGTCGTTTCGTACACAGCGTCGGCAGATTCCTCTCACACAGCAACACTCAGCACAGCTTGGTAGCACACAGCATTGGCCACACAGCAACGGCCAGCACACAGCAACGATCAGCACACAGCAACAGTCAGCACACAGCATGGGTTGCATACAGCATCGGGTATGGCTCACAGACAGCTTCTCCCTCCTCTGGCGAGACAGCATGCTCCTTCCTTGTGTTTTGTTGAACAAAATACCTGCGTTCCCAGTTCATCCTCGTCGCCATGTGTGGTCTGTGTATAGCTGAGATAGTCTTGGTAGTAAGGTTGATGTAAAGTCATTCCTGGTTACTGACTTTAATACTATAAACGATTACATGACTATGGCTCCCAAGCTTGGCAGGCGTCCTGTGCTTTTTTACCTTCTCTCTTGGCGTCCAGCCGCCGCACATAGAAAACGGATGGTACCATTTTCTTGAACATGACANCCTTGAAATACCTTGAGGTGCTCCGGGGCTTATCGTCCCCCGCGGCCCCGGTCATCGACCAGGCCCCTGGTTGCTGGACTGATCAACCCTGTTGGACGCGCTGCTCGCAGCCTGACGTAGTTCCAGCCTGGTTGATCAGGTATCCTTTGGAGGTGCTTATCCATTTCTCTCTTGAACACTGTGAGGGTTTTGCCAGTTATTTCCCTTATGTGTAGTGGAAGCGTGTTGAACAGTCTCGGGCCTCTGATGTTGATAGAGTTCTCTCTCAGAGTACCAGTTGCACCTCTGCTTTTTCAACGGGGTATTCTGCACATCCTGCCATGTCTTCTGGTCTCATGTGATGTTATTTCTGTGTGCAGTTTGGGACCAGCCCCTCTAATATTTTCACGTGTAATTATTATGTATCTCTCCCGCCCTGCGCTCAAGGGAATACAGATTTAGGCTCTTAAGTCGGTCCCAATAGTTTAGATGTTTTACCGAGTGGATTCTAGCAGTAAGAGGCCTCTGCACGCTCTCCAGGTCAGCAATTTCACCAGCATTGAAAGGGGCTGTCATTGTGCGCAGCAGTACTCCACTCTAGAGAGCACAAGCGTTTTGAAAAGTGTCATCATCGGTATAGCATCTCTAGTGTGAAAAGTTCTTGTTATCCAACCTGTCATTTTTCTTGCAGTTGTGACGCTACTTTATTGTGTTCTTTAAAGGTAAGGTCTTCCGACATGAGTACACCCAGATCCTTTACATTGCCTTTTCGTTCTATGTTATGATTTGCCTGAGTTTTGTACGTGGTTTCCGTTTTTATATTTTCATTTTTCCATAGCGCATGAGCTGGAACTTGTCTTCGTTAAACACCATATTATTTTCTGTAGCCCATAGAAAGACCTGATCTACATCTGACTGGAGGTTCGCCGTGTCCTCTATGTTGCCTACTCTCATGAAGATCCTAGTGTCATCTGCAAAGGATGATACAGTGCTATAGGTTGTGCTTTTGTCTATGTCCGATATAGGATGAGAAAAAGTACTGGAGCAAGCACAGTACCCTGGGGGACTGAGCTCTTAACGGTTGACGGTTGGATTTTATTTTGTTGACTATTACACATGGGTTCTGTTGGTCAGGAAATTGTAGATCCATCTGCCTACTTTTCCGGTAATTCCTTTTGAGCGCATTTTATGGGCAATAACACCATGGTCACATTTATCAAAAGCTTTTGCGAAATCTGTGTAAATTACATCAGCGTTTTGTTTGTCTTCCATAGCATCTAATGCCATATCATAGTGGTCCAGCAACTGCGACAGGCAAGAGCGCCCTGTTCTGAAACCATGTTGTCCGGGGTTATGGAGATGCTGTGATTCCATGTATTTTGTGATCTTACTTCTTAGCACTCTCAAAAATTTTTATGATGTGCGATGTTAGTGCTATCGGTCTGTAATTTTTTGCCTCTGCCTTATTTCCTCCTTTATGAAGTGGTGCTATCTCTGCTGTTTTTAGTATATCAGGAATAACGCCAGTATCTAGGCTTTGTCTCCACAGAATGTGAAGGGCCTGCGATAGTGGTTTTTTACAGTTCTTGATGAATATGGAGTTCCAAGAATCCGGGCCTGGTGCGGAGTGCATAGGCATACTGTTTATGGCTTCTTCAAAATCCAGTGGGGATAGGGTGACGTCTGATATATGATTTGATGTTGGTATCATATCCATGAAAAATTCATTTGGGTTATCGATCTTTAGTGCGTTAGTGCGTTTAATGGCTCGCTGAAGACAGAGTCGTATTGCTTCCTCAGTAGCTCGCTCATTTCTTTGTTGTCATCGGTGAAAGTTCCATCTTCCTTTCGCAGGGGCCCGATACTAGATGTGGTTTTTATCTTGATTTTGCATAGGAGAAAAATATTTCGGGTTTCTCTCTATTTCACTGATGGCCTTTTGCTCTCTTTCCCTCTCCTGCGTTTTGTATGATTCTTGTAGCTTGAGTTCAATTTTTCCTATTTCGCTACCTAACCTTCTTCGCCGTTCCTGAGATAGGGTGCGACTCTCAAGTTGTACCGCGATTCGTTTTCTTCGCCTATATAGGGAACGACGTTCTCGTTCCAATCTGCATCTCTTCCTCTTTTTTCTTAGGGGGATGCGGTTTGTACATATTTCTAGTGCTACTGAGCTTATTTTTTCCAGGCACTGGTTCAGGTTCGCATTTCCTAGCTGTTCTTCCAGTTTATTTCTGTGAAGTCCTGGTTTATTTGCTCCCAGTTTATCTGTTTATTATTGAAGTTGAATTTGCTGAAATCTCCTCCACCGGGAATCTGGACTGGTTTTGAAGGTCTATTCCCCATGGTTGTCATAACTTCAATTAAGTTGTGATCTGAGTAACAGGTATTTGTAATCATTATGTTCCTGATCAATTCATCATTATTAGTGAAAATGAGGTCCAGCGTGTTCTCCTTCCTGGTTGGTTCTACTATTTGCTGGTTTAAGGCAAACCTGTCGCACATCCGTAGCAGGTCATTTGCATGTGCCTGTTCATTAAGGCTACTTCCTGGTATTCTTTCTGATATTACTGTATTAGCCAGGTGCTTCCATTTCAGGTGCCGTGGGTTGAAGTCCCCAAGCAGGATGAAGTTCGGAGCTGGATTTGTGAGGTTTTCCAAGCAGTGTTCTACTTTCATTAGTTGGTCTTTAAACTGCTGAGGGTTTGCCTCCGGTGACTTATATACAAGGACAATAACTACATTTATAATCTCTATTTTGATTATCAGCACTTCCACCATATCATTTGAGGTGTTTAGGAGCTCAGTACAGATGAGTGTGTCTTTGATGTATAGGCTGACCCCACCCTGAAGCCGGTGTTTCCTATCACATCTGAAAAGATTGTACTCTGAGATCCATATTTCACCATCATGGTAGTCCTTTGTGTGGGTTTCTGTTAGGGCTGCAAACACTGCATTTGCCTCATGAAGGAGACCATCTATAAAGTGAACTTTGTTGGATTTGCGTGTTTTTATACCTTGAATGTTGGCAAATATAAATGATGTTATCGTGGTAGTGGAAGTGCTGGATGTCTTACTTGGTGTTAATATCTGAGGCTCTGGTAAGGGGGCCACTGTGTTTGCGTCCAGGGTGTGTTGTTTTCGAAGTGATTCGTCCAGTTTCGGTAGTGGGGCGAGTGTTGTGTGGTGTAGTACCTGTGTGTTTGTTGGTAATGTGTTTTCCAGACTTGTGGGTATCTCCCTTCCCCTCTGTAATCCTGTGGTGGTTCCATCTGACTGTTCCTCTCTCTTATATTTTCTGCTTTCTTGGTTAGTAGTGGACCCGGCCTATACCCATCCTGTGGGTGGTAGTGAACCCCATAACCATCTTGTGGGTGGTAGTGGACCCCGTACCCATACTGTGGGTGGTAGTGGACCCCATACCTATCTTGTGGGTGGTAGTGGACCCTATACCCATACTGTGGGTGGTAGTGGACCCCATACCTATCTTGTGGGTGGTAGTGGACCCCATACCTATCTTGTGGGTGGTAGTGGACCCCCATACCCATACTGTGGGTGGTAGTGGACCCCATACCCATACTGTGGGTGGTAGTGGAGTCCATACCCATCTTGTGGGTGGTAGTGGACCCGATACCCATCCTGTGTGTGGTAGTGGACCCCCATAACCATCTTGTGGGTGCTAGTGGACCCCACATCCTTCTTGTGGGTGGTAGTGGACCCTATACTCATCCTGTGGGTGGTAGTGGACTCCATACCCATCCTGTGAGTGGTAGTGGACCCTATATCTATCCTGTGGGTGGTAGTGGGCCCTATACCTATCCTGAGGGTGGTAGTGGACCCCATACCCATCTTGTAGGTGGTAGTGGACCCCATACCCATCGTGTGGGCGGTATTTGGCCAGATACCCTTCCTGTGTGTGGTAGTGGACCCCATATCCATCTTGTGGACCCCCATACCCATCTTGTATTGGGTAGTGGACCCCCATACTCATCATATGGGCATTAGTGGACCCCATACCCATCCTGCAGGCGGTAGTGGACCCCAAACCTATCCTATGAGTAGTTATTGGGCCCAGACCCACCCTACAAGTGGTGTGGACCCCTTACCCACCTAACAGGTGGTAGTGGACACTATACCCATCCTACAGTAGGTAGTAGACACTATACCATCCTGTTTGGAGTAGTTTACCCCATAGACTTTCCAAAGTAACATCGTTTTCTGTTGATGTTCCTACAAAATATTCTTTAAAGATTTTAAAAGCACAAACTAATGTATATAATGTTCATTGGTGAAGCACTATTATTCTATGTAATAATTTATAGTGCTTATTATAATTTTCTAAGAAGAACTAATATTTCTCAAAACAAAACTACGAAACTTCAATAGGATGTAGCTGATCTGTAATATTCTAAGAGCATGGACAATACCAGGTAAATTTCACTACCCATGTGGGACCTGAAAACTACAATTTTCATTATAAGTGAACCAATCACGACTATTCTGATGTCTACGGCGATGGACGGGTTCTGTGAGACGTAAATTGGTACGTGAGGAAGAGTTTAGGCCTTGGAAAAAATGTAACTGGGAATATACCACATATGTACTAATTCATATTCAACATTTTGACTTTAAGCACTAAGTCATATATGTGCTGTCTTGTGTGAGAGCGGGTTGCCTCACTAGATGTCAGCACCAGTTACCTCACAAGCCGACTAGGACAGGAATCTAGCGCCTCTTGCCGGTATATTCCCATCATCACTAGATGGCGTGGTCCATGTTGTGGGGGGTTTCGGGAGCGGACTCACAGATGTTCGAATCAACAGATGGCGTTGACGTCACTGCTCCGTGTTCTGGCGATGAACTTGGGTTCGTAACAAGTTACTCTAAGGGGTCTCAGTGGAACCATGTGTGCTCAAGTGGTACCAAGCTGCCTAGAGTCCTTGCAAGTGTCCCTTGCCTAATAGACTTTACCCTAGCTTGTCCTAATTGTAAAACCTTGTATCCTGTCTATGTGGACCAAGGCTTTTAATGTAAGATTGAAATTGAAATTGAAATTGAAATAAGTTTATTGATGTAAAATACACACAAAGGGATGAGGTAGCTCAAGCTATTCTCACCCCGTTTGTAAGATAGTGTGGTAAAGTAATTATTGTTATTGTTGTTAATGTATATGGGGGGTTGTTAAGGGGTTAATAAATAAGTAAGTTAGTTTTAAAGGAGTATCCATTCTTCCTGTGTAGGAGATCAATGATCTACCTCTAGGCTGACATTTCCTTGAAGCCACTAAGTTATACTGTTTTATATTTTTATTGGGGGCCGGGCCTATATGATCTCCATTAATTGATACATCCTGATTCTAACTGCTGACCCTTCTCCATAATACTCTAGATCCCCCATAACAGCTCATAAAACCATAACAAGTGGTTGGCCTGTCCAGGAGGAACATTTTAATTGTAAAAAATTAGATTTTTGAGTGCCAAAACTAAAAATTCTTGTTTTCCACAGAACGGTTGTGTGTTAGCTTAGTGCCCAGCTCAACTAGCAAAGGATACATCTTGCACTGACAACCCAGCTGGATCCCTTCACGATTGAGGTTAGTGTGGCCTTGTGTTAGAGGCCGTGCAATTTTTTTTCCAATTTTTATTTTTAAATTTTTTTCCTTTCCTAGGAGCTAAAATAATTAGTGATGGAGGCTAAAATGCAGGAACTGGCAAAGGACCCTTCAGTGGTAGAGATTAAGAAGCTTACCAAATCTAATTTAGTATTGTTAGGTAAGGAATTTGGCCTCGAGTTAAACGATACTGATAAAAAGTGGACCTTGGTGAATGAAGTTTTGCAGCATTGTATAGACCAAGAACTATTGCCAAGTGATACAATTTTATGCCAGCCCAGTCCAGCTGAAAGTGTAGCTAGTAGAAATATGGAGTTAGAATTACAACTAGCCCAGTTAAGACTGGCAGAGCAAGAGGCTAGAGTAGTAGAACAAAATGCTAAAGTTGAAGAGCAAAGGCTCAAAAATGAGGCGGCGAGAATTAGAGCAGATACCGCTGTACCACCACCTGCTGGGGACTCAAACCCCAGGCATTCTGATAAAAAGCATAACTTGCCTGAATTTTCAGAGTCAGACCCTGAAAGATTTTTTAACCATTTTCAGAGACTGGCCATGTCCATGAACTGGCCAAGGGAAGAGTGGGTGAAAATCTTACAGGGGCGGCTTAGGGGTAAAGCACAATATATTTTTTATAAACATGCCTGATGACGAGTGTTTATAATAGCAAAGTCAGGGAACGAATTTTGAGGGCATATGAAATTATGCCTGAAGCTCACCGCCAAGCTTATTGCAACCTTAAGCCTGCTCACAGCCAACCTTTCACTGAATTTGCTAATGACCAAATTAGATTGTTTGAAAAATGGATTTGCTCGGCTAAAGCCGAAACATACGAGGCACTTAAAAATTTAGTTTTAGTGGAGATTTTTTTAGATAATATGCCAGAGAATGTTGCACGTTACATTAGAGGAAGGACAGAGATAGATTCTAATAAAGTGGATTTGGCCAAGATGGCAGAAAACTACCAGTTGGAGGGCAAAAGGCCCAATAAAAATTATTATATCCCATATAGTAACAAAACTTATACCCACAGCCAGTCCAGACCAGCCCATTCTAACCTTATAGCTAATGCACCTTCTGTTTCAGACATAACTAACCCTGTTAAATTGTCTAGCCCCAAAGCACCTAAGGGTGAACCAAAGGGCAATCCTGTTAGTAATGTCTCTTCTCCCTGACGAATCTGTGGTCACTGTTATCGGGGTGTCACCGTTCTCGTTAGTGAAGGATTAAAGCAACAGTAGACTGGATCTCCTCTCCAGGTGGTTGCTCCGACAATAACCCTTACTCACCGTCGTTCTACGGGTCTTCCCTCGATCCTCTAGGCTCCACTGCACGCCCGGAGAGTACCCCAGTCGATCTCACAACCGGCCTTAAATTGCAAGATGAGTGGGGGCACAGATCGTTCCCTCAATCTGTGGCCCGCCCCGACACAGAACTCTTACACAGCCTTTAAGGTCGCCAACTGGTGTTTTTAGGTGTCCAGTAACACTGCAGTGGTGAGGTGTAATTGTGGTAAGAGCAATTTCAAACAATATGGTATCAGGCAGATCACTCTGCTTTACTTCATGTAGCGGTCACAAGATAAATGGAGGGGATGATATCAAACACCAAAGAGTTTTGGTATTTTACTTAAAAGACAACGAGAAATATATATGCATCAATGTATCAGGAATAATATATGACAACTGCTCAATTCATAGCAGAATAATCTGGAGCGCACCGATATGGCAACACCGGCAGCGCCACGCGTCACCTGTCAGATGTCAGCTGACCGGGACCCTCGCGATCGTGAGAACAGACTAGTACTTGTTTTCTAATTCTATCACGATCCCCGTTTATTTAACTTTTTCGCAAAACACTGTATTCAACATTCACATGGCATACTTATGATTTCACTGGCCTCACGATCAGTATCTTGTTCACACTGCGCTCACAGTGACTTTTCACCGTACCAAAAGATTACTCTATTCTTAATAATATTTACTGTGAATGCACTCGCTTGATCACTGAACTCATCTTTAAATCTATACTTTCTCTTAAAGATTTATCACTGGCAATCACTTCACGTATATGATACTATTCAGTACACAGGCATGTACATAGATAAATCATTGATCGAATCACAGGCATATATATATATATATAAATCATGGAGATCAATACACAGGCATTTATATCAATAAATCTTGGAGATCAATACACAGGCATTTATATCAATAGATCATAGAGATCAACACACAGGCATTTATATCAATAAATCATGGAGATCAATACACAGGCATTTATATCAATAAATTCTAGGCTCATAGCCTAACACCAATATCTGGTTTACTACCAATATATATAATAATAATAATCACAGGAAATTAATAATAGTCACAGTAAATTCTTTGATGAATCCTGGTGCTTGCACACACCCACACATAGATATATATGTAAACTGATACTGTGAGCGCTCTGGGTAGCCTCACCACACACTGTGCTCTCTGTGACTTAGACTCAGGTGAGACTTGCTCACGACATATAAAATATCCTGACAAGAAAATATATAGCTAACTAAAGGGGAAATGGGAGGGTAACTGTAAACACCTACTTCACCTATCCTAGGATGACAGTTGGGTTGTAGCTCCTGGTCCAGGCTCTCGCCTCGTTCACCCTCCAGAAACACAAGCCAACGCCTTAGGATTTTCGCGTCTCGCCGCTTTCTGTACACTGCAGGTCCGTGCTCCTTCCTCTACAGTACGTCGCAGGGTTGAAGTCGGTCTCCTGGCCGTCAACTTTCCTCCCAACTACGGCAGCCAGCCTACGTCTCGGCGGTCGTCGCACGTTTCCCAATTAGTCCTTGTCACTGTACTCCCAGAGGAACTGCCTCTCACCACTACGAAGTCACTGTGAAGTTATCAGCCGTCCCAGACGATACTGCTTAAGCTCCACACGCACAGCACCCGACTTCAGAGCACTTGAAGCTCACTTCACTGTCAATTCCCTCGTCGTCTAGATATATCGCTAGGTATTTGGGAAGACTTCTCGACGTGCTTGCATCCAACTGTTGACTCGTAGGGTTCCACGAAGGTGGGGTTACTGTCAAACTTGACAGGATCGTCGATCACACGTTCAACCTGGTTGACAAGGCGGTCAACCCGGTTCACTCACGGTGGATTGGCCCGGCCACTAAGCTGTCTCTTATACTGGTGAACTGCCAAGGACGTCACACGTCGATGCCCGGCCCACTTCTTGCAACGCACCTGTCCCTGAGCACTTGTTGCTCAATATTCTGTCAATTCCTTATCTGAGCCACATCGGGGTTGCAGGAAGACCTCACAGAGTGCGCGCTAACAACTGGAGACGCTTACATCCACTGGAGTTCGGTAAATCCGTCACTCTGACAGGATGACCGATCGCACGTCCTGCCTCTCGGACGTGTCGTGAAAGACTGATAGCGCTAAGGCGCCACCACGGCTGGACCCCCCCTGCCTATGTGACGTCACTTTTTCCAAAGTCGGTTTTCATTGGCTCCCAGTGCCACGTCGCTGACGGTGACCAATCTGGCGACACTGACGTCACACAGTTTTGGCGGGAGAACAGACTCGCCAGCGCCATATTGGCTCCCTAAAGGGCCTATCCCACAGGCCAAAATACTATATTTTCGCAAATTTCTCGGCTCATCGAGAATACTGTTCTCTCCCACATATGTTCAATTGATGCCTGCAATGTAGAGAACGCTCGGGAATAGTGGACATGACTCTTACAGCAGGCGTGGGAGAATTAGAAGGGGGGGAACACCGTCACATACCCCTCCCCTTAAAATAAGAGTCATGTCTGGTTAGTGCATGCGGGACAACGCATCTGCGACTACGTTGTCCTTTCCACTGAAAATCTTGGCTTCCAGCCAGTATTGCAGCCGCCAATGTGTGACACTCCTCATGTGTCTGCAGACCGTCTTCAAGGTCATCCTTGGCGTCCACTGCTTACCTATTACGGACCGAGGGCTCCACACCTCGTGTCCGTTCACCAGCTGGAACTGTGAGAAGTTTAACGGTTCTGCCACTGCTTTGCGAATGGCCAACAAAACAGGGTCCGCTCCTCTTCCCACTCGTCTTCCTGCTCTACGCAGAACATTCTCAGAGTTGTCTCTGAGGTGGAGTGGAATCTTCCGACCGCCCCCTTCGACTGCGATCGGTAGGGCGACGACCGAATCTGCATCACTCCCCAATTTATCACTGTTCGTCTGACACACTCAGACCGGAACATATTTCCACTGTCAGCCTGATTTTCCCTGGCCTCCTCACCCAAGAGAAAAGATGTTGTAGTTGCCCAGCCA
Source organism: Procambarus virginalis (assembly GCA_020271785.1). NCBI lineage: Eukaryota > Metazoa > Arthropoda > Malacostraca > Decapoda > Cambaridae > Procambarus > Procambarus virginalis. Next base: position 30,422 of record WNGS01008692.1, read on the forward strand.
CTTCTCTCGACGTTGAACGTCGCATCGTGGTCACCCCTAGGTGACCCGCAGAGTCAACAGCGTGCAACGGACTCAACACTGCCGCTCTGCACCCGGCTGGCAATGCTACTTGGCCTCTCGTACCTGGAGAGGCTTTTCCGACCTCCATCCTTACAGGTTTACACTGTCTTATTAATATGCCTTCTTGCCTGTTAAAGTGAGTAGCTTTCTCGGGACCATACGTCCTTCTTTGACCTTACAAATCAACTTGGGGAATTCTGCGCTGCACCTCCTCGAGACGAGTGCGGTCCACCCCGAGAGAACTGGTGAGGGTCACCTGTACTCACCTTCTGGGCTGCCTTCGCCCTCCACTCGCTCTCCGGTTCCATAATGAGGTGATCAATTCCCAGGCCGGCGGACGTCTCCTCGTCGGCCTTATCTGATCCACGTCCTCCTTGTCCTTCGCACTGCCTCGGAATTAGCACAGACAGGGAACGCCTCCCTGGCGATTCCTTTCTCGTCCCCGCAGGCGTCGAACACTTCGCCTTTCTTCTCGAAGTGCTCCAAGCACTCCTCGACGTCCTTCACGAGGTTCGGTAGGACACGTCCTCCACATGCGTCATTTCCCAAAATGACCTGTGCCTCCCTCGTGGGCATCGTCGCACAGACCCCCACTACTAGGGTTTGGCATCCATAAACCGAACTCAGGGTTACCCGGTGTAGGGGCATCTGCACTGGGCCTCCCACAGTGTCCACACTTGCCTCACCTACACAGGTATTCTCGTGACACTCAGGGAAAGGGTTCTGCTCACCAGGGTAAATTCCGCCCCAGTATCTCTCAGCATCATTACCGGGATGGGGTCTGCGTCCCCCACCCTTACAGTTCCCTCACGCACGAATGGGTTAGCCTCCTTCTTCCTACGTATGGGTCCATCCCGCCCCCATCAGCCATCTGGTCCTCCGTCTTCACGACACATTCCCCGGTGTTTAGAACGTCTGCATTCGCGCGCGATGTGTCCAGTATTCCGCAATTGAACAGCGAACCTTCCTCTTGTGACCATCCACCGCCGCTCGCCTTGCCACTTCCTGAGGCCGACGCCCAAGGTCTTTCCGCGCCATCTGTCGACCCTTCGTCACAGCCACAGCTCCCGAGCTCTCCGTAGGGACTTCTTCGACGGTTCCACAGCACTCTTCTGTCCTCTGCTGTCTCCACTTGAGGGGTAGGACCAGGAGAACTCGGTCCTGTCCTCCATCCGTCGCCTTCTATTACTTCTCCCATAACTGGAGAATGCGGCGGTCGGTGCTGTCCCTCTCGACATGGACGTAAAGCTTCTCTAGCATGTCTGCTCGATCGGCTGCGGCTCTCGGGTCCTTGATGTCCGCTTCCTTTACTCTCACCCTAATCTCGGGAGAGAGCACGGACATGAACTTTTCCATGACCATTAGCCTCTTGATGTCTTCAGCCGATCTTGCTCCTTCTGACTCCAGCCATTTCAAGAATTTCCTTTCCATGTCCCTCGCCGTCTCCGCATACGATTTTCCTGCGATCGGGTACATTCTCTGAACCTCTTTCTATAGCACTCCGGCGTCAGCTTGAACGAATGAGCACGGCCCGTTTTACTGCATCATATTTGGTACATTCCTGGAGATCGAGCATATTGTAAGCTTCACGAGCTTCACCAGTGAGCCTTCCCTGAACTAGCTCCGCCCACTCTGCCCTCGGCCACTTCTTCAACGTAGCGACCTTCTCAAAGTGCTCGAAGAATCCCTCAGCCTCATCAGCACGAAGACTGGCAAATCCCTCTCTCTCACTC
>WNGS01008693.1:0-10436 GCA_020271785.1 Procambarus virginalis
CAGTCTCGGGGAATTCCCCTTCCGGGGTAGTGACGGGGGCATTTGAGCCTGTTCCTCCAGCCGTGTTGTAAGAGTCTGCCAGTGGGCTCCCTTCCTTAGTGTTTTCACGGCTGCCCCGGTTTTTCTGGTACGGCCGGGCTTTGGGGGACGGCTCAGCCCGGGGCCTGTCGTGTGGGGTTCCCGGGGCTGGGGAGGGGCTGACTTGGAGTGCCTTGGCCCGTAGGACCCCGTGGGTTTTTTTTATCCCCTCTAGGCGTGACTGGGTTACACGGGGTAGGGTTTTCCTCTCCACTCGCCGTACGTGCTGTTGGGCGTCGGCCCCTACCCGGGCTCGGTTCCTGGCCTTTGAGTCGGTTGGTTCCGTCCTGTGGGTGGATGGTTCCCCCCACCCCTTTTTTGGGACGGTGTTTTCGTCATGTTTCCCTGTTCTTGGGGTTCTACGTGACTTCTGGTCTCGGGTGCGCCTGCCCTTTGTGTGCCTTCGGACTAGTGTTGGCTTCCGTGTTCTCGAGGGTTCGGGAAGGTTTTCATACTTGCTGCGTTATTGGAACGTCTGTCGGCTCCTCGTCCTTGTTGCCGTTTTGGGCTACTTGCGGTTGGTCTGCTTGTGGCCAGTGGCGTGGTTTGGCTACTTTTGGCCCTGTTGGGCTACTTGTAGCCTTGTTGGGCTACTTGTAGCCTTGTTGGGCTACTTGTAGCCTTGTTGTGCTACTTGTAGCCTTGTTGGGCTGCCTGTGGCCCGTTGTGTACTTCTTGGGCTATGTCTTCGCTTCGTTGGCCGGTTTATTGTTCCTGCTTCCTCTTTTGGCTACTTTTCTAGTGCAGTAGTCCTGGTTGGCGCCTTCCCGCAGAGAGGGTTGTGCGGTTCGGCCAGCGTGTCATGCGCCGTGGAGTTTGTTTTGGTCTGGGCGGTGTGTTTCAGTGCTGGTGTTTGACGCCTTTTTGCTCAAGTGCTTCGCCTCTCGCTCTTCTCCCTTGCTGCGGTATGTGCCCCTTCGCTCCGGGGGTGTCCTGGTTCCCAGATTCTTCTGGGCACGGTTGAGTCGTGTCACGTTCGTGCCACCGCTCGCCAGGTGAGTTTCTGCGGTCTGGCATATTTTGGCAGGGCGCTGGATGCGGTGTTGTTTATATGCCTGTCTTTATTTAGGTATCTTTTTGTACGAATGAGACCGTTCGCACACCAGTGACTGTCCCTTTTTCACCCCTTCCTGTCCCACTCTTGTGCATGTCCAACGCATGCTAGGGTCATTCAGGGGACTCGCCTTTTTTAGTGTTATGAGGTGTGGGGGTTGTGGTGTTGGTTCTGTACTCACCTGGTAGGGTTCCTGGCTGTGCTTGCAAGGTTTTGAGCTCTGGCTCTTGGGTCCTGCCTATCTGGTAGAACTTGCGGGATAGTACCAGTGGAGTGCAGTGGTGCTATAGGCACAATCGGGGAACACTGTATATCCATTAAAGGTCTGCAGTTGTTACACGACCTACATGCGAGCATACGCCTTATTACTGGTACATCCGTGGACTTCCGGGGCACACTAGCTTGCTTTCGAATAGAAGTTCCGGCCCATCCTGGTTGTGAGGGTATGTGGACCTGCGGGACGCTCCATGCGGCTGCCTGGTGGGCCACCCTCTGGCCGGTCTAGCCTGGCCTTATGCCGAGCTTGGGGTGTAAATGCGCTCCCAGTACCCCATCCAGCAGGGTTTCTCCGCTGTCGGTTGCCTGGTGTGCGGGTTTCTGGGCCTGCTGGGTTCTGTCGTGTCTCCGTGGGCCCTGTCTGGGGTCTGTCTGCTCCGATCTCTGCCTTTGTGGAAGCAAGTTGCTATTTACCTCTTGCATGTTGCGGTGGTGCCTGTTGCTGCTACTGCACATGTGCATTGGTACCGTGTTTCGCGGTGGCGTGTCCTTGTTCCTGTGGCCGGTTGTGGTGTGGCACTTTGCTGATGTTTTGTGCCTAAGGCTTGTGTACGAGTCCCTGCCGGATTGTCCACCCCTGGTTGTTTTCCTAGGGTTTTTGTGCTTCTGCTCTTTCGTCCTGCCTCACCCCAGTCGTTTTCTTGGCATCTCCTTTGGTCGGTTTTGCCTGCACTTGCTGCTATGTTGGGGGGTGGGGTCGGTTTCCACCGCTTCATTTCCTTGTGCGTTCCCTTGTTTCTTCCTCTGCCGCAGGAGTGTTCTGCGTGTGTTCCTTGGCTTCTTGGGCGTTTTTTCATCCTGTGTCCTGTGGTGTGCTTCTTTGTCTCGGTCTGCTGCAGTTGCTCGTACCCCTTGGTTCGGGTACTGTTTCTGGCGGCAACCCTTCCGCCTTCTTTGGTTTCCTAGCTTGCCCTGCCGGTTGGTTTTTCGGGCTCTTGCGATGTCTCGCGTCGGACCCGTCGTTTCTGAACTCCTGGCGGGTTTGCTTGCTTTGGGGAGTTTTTCTGTTAGGTAGATGTTCCATCTCCTTGTGCCGCCTGAGTTTTGGTGGTCGCGCCCGAGATCTTCCTGCGGCTCCGCCTTTTCCTGGCCTCGGAGGGGCCTTGTCGGGGCTGCTTACGTTCTGCCTCATGGTCTCGCCTGCAGTTGGTGGTCGGGTGGCTTCGTGGTAGGTGTCCCACCTGCGTATTTCTCTTGGCGGCAGTATGGGGTATTTTGGCGGTACTTCCTTTTCCTGTCCCGTCTTAGGTGGTTCCTCTTGTTAGCGTCGGCTTGGTTTTCTGGTAGGGGTTGAGGGCCGTCGTCGTGCCACATACGGTCGCCACTTTTTGTGCGGCGCTGGCGGAGCCGCTTCAGCTTGCTTTCGGTCTGGGTGTTGCTTCTGCACCGTTAGTAAGCTGTCTTGTGCATCGTTTCACCTCCGGCCTGTTTGTGCGCCGCTTGCACCATCCTGGTCTCTGGTCAGTGTGCTCTGTCTTCTCCTCGGTTGGTAGTGCCCCTTTGGTTCCGGTTTTTCGTCTGCTCTTTTTTTCCTTTTGGCATTTGCCTCTGGGGGTCGGGTCGCTGAATTTTCCTGCTCCTTTGGTTTTAGCGTTTTGGTTGTTGGTGGCAGCAGTCTCCATCTTTTCTGGCGCAGGGTGGGGCTGCTGCGCTCTGAAGAGGTCCATGGTTTGTTGGTGTTTTGTTGGTCGGGCCTGGGGTGTGTCGTGTTTTTTGTTCAGTGGCGGCCCTCCGCTGTTGTTTGTGTGCCACGGCGTCTGTGTCCGGAGCACGTTTTGCGTTGATCCGGTTCTGTTCTTCCTGGTTTGTGTGTGATGGTATCCCGGGTTGTCAGCCGTGTTCTTGCGGCTCAGCTTCCTGTGTTCTTCCTTCATGCCCGTGGCGTTCGTGGCTTTGCTGCTCTCGCTGCCGTCTGGACGACTTGTCCTAGCAGTCTTTCGGGCATGGATCTTTGGTGTTCGTACGGGGGCCTTGCTGCTCGTTGTTCTTTTGTGTTTCCCAGGACTTTTCGAGGCTGTGGCGCCTTGGGTTGGCGTTGCTGCCGGTTGTCTCGCTTCCGTGGGGGGTGCGTGGTGTCCGCCTCCCGGTTCCGTCCCTTTGATCTTCCTCTGTGGGTAGTTAGCTCCGGGGAGCTGACGGGGCTCCCCCCAGAAAACCAGCGTTGAATGTAATGAAACGCCATTTTCTGGGTGAGTCCCGGAGTCTCCCCGGCAACCCTCCCTCTCTCCCTCCGGTCGGCGTTTTTTCGCGTGTTTTGACATCCAGCCTCAGAACTGATGGGTGGATAGCCGGCGTGGGAGGTCTGGGGCTTCCCTTCCCCCTCCCGAGGAGGGGGGAGCTGCGCAGACAGCGGCGCGGTGACGTGTGACGTCATACTAGTTTGCTTGTTTTTCTGTTGGGGAGTTCTATCCACTAGTTCGGCTTTTGGTAGCAATTTTAACCAGAATAGGGGTTTGTTTTGAGGCGCTTACCTTTCTGGGTGCCTGTCCCGGTCGATGGCAGACATAGAATGCTTCCAACCACACGGGGGGTTCTATAGGCCATTGCTCCTCTTGCCTCTCTGAGGGGGCCCGGTTCTGGCCGTGGTCCCCGGTAGACCTAAGAACTCCATGCACATGACTGATGCCAAAGTCTGACATTAGCATATCAGCCTGGGATAGCTCCAGGGAGCCTCCGGGACTCACCCAGAAAATGGCGTTTCTTTACATTCAATGCTGGTTTTTGAAGCTGACTCAAAGTTGAAATCTAGTTTTTGAGATAATTGAAGTTATCGACAATGAATAAGGTAGTTCTAATTCATTAATTTACTTATATGTTTTAATAAACGTTGTTTGACATCAGTACTCGAGTATGTGAAAGTTGTAGGTCAATGTGTGTTGGAATGATGTCAAGAAAAAATAACCCTCAAAGAAACAAAATATTGGGATAATTGTAATGGTTTAGGGGATAAAAATGTATACTTTATAAAAGTGATAAAGCCCTAATCGCATCCCTAATCATCAAAATCGCCTAAAGAGACAAAGAAAATGGAATTTAAATCTGTGAAAAACTCAGTAAAAAAAAATTCAAAGTCCTAAGTTCTGCCAGTTGTGACTGATTTATTTGATGACGAATTTCATTCTATCTTGACATAGTAGGATGGGTATGCACTCTCCAGGATGTAGAGGTTACAACAAAATGAGGTAATAAACAAAGGAGAAAAAAAAATGGACATTGGTGAAAATAACAGATATTAACATTAGGCAATGCATTTTTATGATATTTAACAAAATAGAGCATGATAATATACTCATTATTATTGTTATTATTATGTATTACTCAGCAATGCTATACAGACACCAGCTGCATATCCACTTTGTGGACACTTCTTGCTACTATTCTTCTTCTTTGTACATTGGACAAGTGCTTGCATCTCTTTATTGCTGCATTATCCCTCAGTTCCAGTTAATAGGAGCTGTTCTCCTTATCAACAAAATGTTCTCCTTTTTAAAAAAATTGTCTAAAATACATTTCTGAACATATTGGAATGAAACTTTCATGATGCTTATGCCAATAAGTTGGAGATTTGTTTAACATTTAATATTAATTTTCACATAATTAAAATATTTTTTGCCTAGCCCCAGCTTTTACAGTCCAGGTTGTAGCAGCTTTAGGGTTAATGCATGTAGTTTGTATTACGTAGGCTTTTTTTTTATTATTATTATTTTCTACCACAGACGTCGCCACACATTTATAATGCTAACCAGCATATATACATTTTCTTCTGTCCCCCATGGACAGGGTTAGAGATGTGTTAAACATATACAATGGGGCCTCGACTTCCGATGCTAATCCGTTCCCAGAGATGGATCGGAAGTCGAAGCGAATTTTGCCATAAGAAATAAAGGTATTTGAATTAATCTGCTCCCCACCCTCCAAAATATTAACATAAAAATACATTTTATACCAAATACAATGTTTTTTTTTCTAACTATAATACAGTACCAAAACTTCACTTACCTTTATGGAGGGATTTCGATGGCGTATGGAAGATGGTGATGAGGGGGGAGGAGGAGAGTTGTTACTGTTTGGAAGGGGAGTTCTGTGTTTCGTGATTATTGATACGCCTTTTGCCACTTTATGTTCTATGTTTCGTGATTATTGATATGCCTTTTGCCACTTTAGCACTCATAATGTCCTTTTTCTTAGCCAGTATGTTGGATATCATTGACTGAGATTTGTTGTACTGCCTAGCCAGTTCACCGACCCGCACACCGTCTTCATATTTACGAATGATCTCTTGTTTCTGCTCTATGGTCATTCTTACATGGGATTTCATATGTTGAGCCTTACCACTGACTTTCCTGGGACTCATGGCATATTATATAATAATTACTTAATATTCAAAATGCAAAAATCACCACAAAAGCGGAATTTCTTATAGGCGCAATCGTTACTAAGCGGGTAGCTGTAGTAAACTGAGGCAGGTCGGACCGCGTGACTGGGAACCACACGCTCGGCCGACCCGAACGTGTACCAACAAATATCGGATGTCGACGACACCATCTGATGTCGAGTCGCATTTTTTGATGAAATTTATATCGTAACTCGAATTTATCGTAAGTAGGGGCAATCGGATGTCGAGGTGCCACTGTAGTTCAAGGGTTTATTGAACAATCAACCACAGAAGGTGATTCGGTGCTTTTAAAATGCTAAGCTAACCTACATACGTAAATTCATAGATACACAGATTTACGTATGCCCTACATAAAGTGTTCGATGTGTCTTTTTCATAGTGTTATTAATGTTCATTTACAAAGCTGAAATGTAATTCTGTTCAGCTTCCATATATACTTTATACACATACATATACATACACACGCACACACATATACGTACACATACATACATATATACACACACACATGCATTCACATACATTTGTCTCTTTTACTCTGACAGGGTGAGATAGCTGATAGAGAAACTAGTGTGCAATTAAGCACTTAATCACTGAAGGTGATGAAGGTGCTTTTACAAGCTCAGGTTATATAGTTACATCACATACATACATTGTATAATTGATACATTACATGATTAATCTTGGGTACAGTACGCTGTTAGAGAGGGAGGGGAGGCAGCCGAGAACCCGCCCATACCTCCTTCCCCTTTCCTGCCCACCCCTCCTTACTCCTGCCCATCCTCCTGATTCCTGCCCGTCCTCCTTATTCCTGGCCACCCTTCTTACTCCTGGCCACCCTTCTTACTCCTGGCCACCCTTCTTACTCCTGGCCACCCTTCTTACTCCTGGCCACCCTTCTTACTCCTGGCCACCCTTCTTACTCCTGCCCACCCTTCTTACTCCTGGCCACCCTTCTTACTCCTGGCCACCCTTCTTACTCCTGCCCACCCTTCTTACTCCTGCCCACCCTTCTTACTCCTGGCCACCCTTCTTACTCCTGGCCACCCTTCTTACTCCTGCCCACCCTTCTTACTCCTGGCCACCCTTCTTACTCCTGGCCACCCTTCTTACTCCTGGCCACCCTTCTTACTCCTGCCCACCCTTCTTACTCCTGGCCACCCTTCTTACTCCTGGCCACCCTTCTTACTCCTGGCCACCCTTCTTACTCCTGGCCACCCTTCTTACTCCTGCCCACCCTTCTTACTTCTGGCCACCCTTCTTACTCCTGGCCACCCTTCTTACTCCTGGCCACCCTTCTTACTCCTGGCCACCCTCCTTACTCCTGCCCACCCTCCTTACTCCTGGCCACCCTTCTTACTCCTGGCCACCCTCCTTACTCCTGGCCACCCTCCTTACTTTTGCTCAAAGCACAATACCTAAAAAAAATTTTTTTAATTTTCTAAACATTTACTATGTTTTGGTGGGAAAATTTAGTCATAGAAACCTTAAATTTGTTTGTTTTGCCTTAATAGGTAATACTACTTCCAGTCTCTGCTCGGCTACCCAGGACGATAGCAAACACAACTTTTGCCCATTAATGATGGTAAGGACAATTTTATTCTTACTGTACTACCAGTGTGTGTGTTTATCATGTTGATGTCAATAACCAGTGATTGTGAGTGTATTAATCAAGATATTTTCATTAACTAGTAATTACCTAAATGTAGTTACAGGATGAGAGCTACGCTCGTGGTGTCCCGTCTTCCCAGCACTCTTTGTCATATAACGCTTTGAAACTACTGACGGTCTTGGCCTCCACCACCTTCTTCCCTAACTTGTTCCAACCGTCTACCACGCTGTTTCCGAAAGTGAATTTTCTTATATTTCTTTGGCATCTGTGTTTAGCTAGTTTATATCTATGACCTCTTGTTCTTAAAGTTCCAGGTCTCAGGAAATCTTTTCTATCGATTTTATCAATTCCTGTTACTATTTTGTATGTAGTGATCATATAACCTCTTTTTCTTGTCTTCTAGTTTTGGCATATTTAATGCCTCTAACCTCTCCTCGTAGCTCTTACCCTTCAGTTCTGGGAGCCACTTAGTAGCATGTCTTTGCACCTTTTCCAGTTTGTTGATGTGCTTCTTAAGATATGGGCACCACACAACCGCTGCATATTCTAGCTTTGGCCTAACAAAAGTCGTGAACAATTTCTTTAGTATATCGCCATCCATGTATTTAAAAGCAATTCTGTGTATTAATTGTATAGTGTATATAATTCTGTATAGTGTATTAATGTTGGTGTTGTCATTTACCTGTGATGGCGAGTGTATTAATTATAGTCATTACCCAGTGATGGTGAGTGTATTAATCATATTGGCATGACCCAGTGATGGTGAGTGTATTAATTACAGTCATTACCCAGTGATGGTGAGTGTATTAATCATATTGTCATTACCCAGTGATGGTGAGTCTATTAATCATATTGTCATTACCCAGTGATGGTGAGTGTATTAATCATATTGGCATTACCCAATGATGGTGAGTGTATTAACCCATGTGTTGCTAAGGGCTGTTTGCCCCTTGTCACCCACAGGTGCATAACAAAAAAGAAAAAAAATTCTTTCTAAACTGTTAATTTGTGTTCCCTGACCACAAGAGAGAAAAAAATTAATCGTACATACAAATGACATAAATGAGCCGACAATATGAGCAATGACGTCACACCCTGCATGCTTGCTCATGCAAGGTGCGTCCTAGAGGCGTCGCTCGCAGTCTTTGAGCTGCCAGAATTGCCACGAATTTATTTTCGCTGCATTATTTACAATGTCTAGGCATATTTTATCACAAATATTATTCACTAATTGTGTTGCATATAATGTTACTTCATGTTCAATGGTAATAAATGTTACATACATTAAGTATACACAAAAACATTTTCCCATTATGACAATATAATATGTATTCACATTGTTCATATTTATGCACATGCATGCACTATTTACAGGTTTTTGCACTATTATTACACATTTAGAATTCTTGGAGAGAGTGGTAGTTGTTGAAGCAGTTGACAGCACACAATGGGACTGCACACGCTTCACACCATGTTTGCACATGTTTACGTTTCTGATCTCTTTTATTGTTCTACAAACTAAGCAATCACGTTGGCCTATTGCACGCTTTCCAGCTGGTGGCAAATGTTTTAGTCTGTGTGCTTGAATACCCTCCATGTGAGCGAGCCTGGGTGTAGCAGCATGCTGCAACACTGGGTTCATGATGGGTCTTTGTATGCCAGGAACATCTTTGCCAAACTTTGCTAATAACTGCGTCCCAAGCGTAAAAGCAAACAAACGGAAACTTGGTTTACGTCCAGTTTTCACCAGATACATATTATAGCTATTCAGCATGCTTATGTCAACAAGACGGAAAAACACTTTTTTCGTCCACTTCAATGTTTTCCGCCACACTCGACAGTGCCCATCATCATGTCAGATTTATCAACCAAATGCATGTATTATTGTCAAGAACACAATCTGGCTTATATACTGGTTCTTGCGTTACTCTGTTCACCTTGCCACTGTTCATCATTGTACTATCATGAACGGTTGTCAGCAAGTTCACTTCTCTCTTGTCTTTCCACCTAACTGAGCGTATTTGATCACTTTTTCTTAGCTGGCAGTCACAAACTTCAAGTTTTTTGTCAAACACTGGCATTTCCCTTCTTCTTGGCTTTACTGTACCAAACAATCCAGTTCTATTTTAAATCAAGAACTTAGCTTGCAAGGGACTTGTATAGCAGTTATCCGTGTATAAAATGTGGCTCTTGTTCATCCATGGTACCATCAGTGACTTTACCATACTACCTGAGAAACCATGTTGGTCGTTACCGGGAATGGCTACATCACTAGCAGAATACAGAATCATGTGTAACACGTATCCTGTTTCACAGTCACAAAGAACAAAGAATTTCAATCCAAATCTGTTGCGTTTGGAGGGAATATACTGCTTGAATGCAACACGTCCTCTGAAAAGCACAAGGGAATCGTCAATCACCAGCTTCCGTGCTGGTACGTAGAAATCTCTGAACTTTCCAATCACTTCATTCATATAGTGCCTGACTCTCCAAAGTCTATCATCCTCTGTCTGGTCCTCATTACTTGCAAAATGAAGACACCTGAGGAGTATCTGAAACCTGTCTCAAGACATATATTTCCTGAAGAAAGGTATTGGAATAGTCTGGTCTTTGCTCCAATAATCTGTGATAGCGTGTTTGACATAATGTTTCATCAACATACATATTGCCAAAAATACATACATTTCACCTACAGTAGTGTTTTTCCAATGCTGCAATCGTGAATATTCTGTTATCTCTTTTCCAATGAGATGAGTCGCATGAAGGTTCATTTGGTGTACAATATATTCCATGAGCGGCTCATCATAAAATGCTCTAAAGTAATCCATTTCACACATGTCCTCACCATTATCAGGGAAAAGTTCTGTAATCCCAACTTCTTTATTGTCAAAGGCAGGAATTAGAGGAATAAAATCGTCACCATCATTCCACACAAGGACACCTGGTGTCCTGCGAGGCGCAACAGCGGCACGACAGCGAGGAAACGTTGCACACCGTGGACCAGGAGCTGAAGCCCGTCT
>WNGS01008695.1:10944-22363 GCA_020271785.1 Procambarus virginalis
TAGGCACGTGCTTCAAGCAGACCTTGCAAGCTCAGCTGTCAGTTGAGCATATTCCCTGTGGGGAGTTTGTCTTAAGACCATCTCCCATGAATGGTTGCAAGGTCTACATTTATTTTTCCCAGTCGATCCTCTACTTGTTGAAATTGAAATGATTGAATATTCCTTCTCGCTTGTTGGGTCTCTTAGACCTACTACCGTTATTTATGCTAGTTCGCATTCAATGAGCTTATGGTCTGAGTACGAAGTATCTGAGATTGTGATGTCTCTGATTAGTTCATCATTGTTTGTGAATATCAAGTCTAGTGTGTTTTCGTTCTTAGTTGGTTCTGTAATCTGTTGATTGAGCGAGAATTGTCACAGAATCTCAAAAGTTCTCTGACCTGTGGTTGGTTATTCCCGGGTCATTCCCTGCTATGATATTTGTGTTTGCCATTCTCCATCTTAGACTCGGTAAATTGAAATCTCCAAGGAAGATAATATCTGGAGCTGGGTTTGCTAGGTTATCAAGTATGTTCTCTATTTTGTTCATCTGCTCTGGGAATTCCTCAACCGTTGTATCTGGCGGTTTATATATTAGAATAATAATTAGGTTTAGTTCTCTACCTTAATTCTAAGTACCTCTACCACCTCATTAGTTGAGTTTAGTAGTTCTGTGCATACCAGGTCCTCTTTAATATACAGACCTACTCCTCCATTTGACCTAGTTTTTCTATCACATATATATAAATTTTAATTTGGAATCCAGATTTCACCATCCATGTAATCTTTTATATGAGTTTCCGTGAATGCCGTAAAAATATTGAGTTTCACTCTAATAGGAGGCCATTTATGAACTTAACTTTATTTCTTGACTTTGGCTTTAAACCTTGAATGTTTGCAAATATGAATGATTGTCCATATTGTGTGTCACTTCTGGAAGGTTTTGGTAGTTCTCCCTCCTCTCTATCCTGACCCAGGGTGTGTTGTTGTGGCAATGGTTTGTCCAGTTTTGGAAGTGATACTGGGGAGTGTGGTAGTCTCTGTGTAGTTTGGGGGGTGTAATATGTGTGGGCTTGATGACGAACCGAAGGGCTCCCAGGGTGAATCAGTGGCACCCCCCTTTAGTGTTGGGAGCAAAGACCTGCGGAGGTGGGCATTGTTGGTCCTCTCCTGTGGGACCAAGGAGACTCCGGTGAATCCCGGGAGTCGGAGGGGCTGAGTATTCGGCCTTTTGAGCCCCTAACAGCTTAGTGCTAGCAGAGCCCGGCCCACCCCCCGTGACAACCCAGACTGTTGGAGTGGGGCTGGACCTTGACTGTGGGAGTGGGGCTGGACCCTGACTGTGGGAGTGGGGCTGGACCCTGACTGTGGGAGTGGGGCTGGACCTTGACTGTGGGAGTGGGGCTGGACCCTGACTGTGGGAGTGGGCTGGACCCTGACTGTGGGAGTGGGGCTGGACTCTGACTGTGGGAGTGGGGCTGGACCCTGACTGTGGGAGTGGGGCTGGACCCTGACTGTGGGAGTGGGGCTGGACCCTGACTGTGGGAACGGGGCTGGACCTTGACTGTGGGAGTGGGGCTGGACCCTGACTGTGGGAGTGGGGCTGGACCCTGACTGTGGGAGTGGGGCTGGACTCTGACTGTGGGAGTGGGGCTGGACCCTGACTGTGGGAGTGGGGCTGGACCCTGACTGTGGGAGTGGGGCTGGACCCTGACTGGGAGTGGGGCTGGACCCTGACTGTGGGAGTGGGGCTGGACCCTGAATGTTGAAGTGGGGCTGGACCCTGACTGTGGGAGTGGGGCTGGACCCTGACTGTGGGAGTGGGGCTGGACCCTGACTGTGGGAGTGGGGCTGGACCCTGACTGTGGGAGTGAGGCTGAGCCCACACTGTGGGAGTGGGGCTGGACCCTGACTGTGGGAGTGGGGCTGAGCCCTTACTGTGGGAGTGGGGCTGGGCCCTTACTGTGGGAGTGGGGCTGAGCCCCCACTGTGGGAGTGGGGCTGGGCCCACACTGTGGGAGTGGGGCTGGGACCTTACTGTGGGAGTGGGGCTGAGCCCACACTGTGGGAGTGGGGCTGGACCCACACTGTGGGAGGGGGGCTGGGCCCACACTGTGGGAGTGGGGCTGGGCCCACACTGTGGGAGTGGGGCTGGGCCCACACTGTGGGAGGGGGCTGGGCCCACACTGTGGGAGTGGGGCTGGGCCCACACTGTGGGAGTGGGGCTGGGCCCACACTGTGGGAGGGGGGCTGGGCCCACACTGTGGGAGTGGGGCTGGGCCCACACTGTGGGAGGGGGGCTGGGCCCACACTGTGGGAGGGGGGCTGGGCCCACACTGTGGGAGGGGGGCTGGGCCCACACTGTGGTAGGGGGGCTGGGCCCACACTGTGGGAGGGGGGCTGGGCCCACACTGTTGGAGTGGGGCTGGGCCCACACTGTGGGAGGGGGGGCCCACACTGTGGGAGGGGGGCTGGGCCCACACTGTGGGAGGGGGGCTGGGCCCACACTGTGGGAGGGGGGCTGGGCCCACACTGTGGGAGGGGGGCTGGGCCCACACTGTGGGAGGGGGGCTGGACCCTGACTGTGGGAGTGAGGCTGAGCCCACACTGTGGGAGTGGGGCTGGACCCTGACTGTGGGAGTGGGGCTGAGCCCTTACTGTGGGAGTGGGGCTGGGCCCTTACTGTGGGAGTGGGGCTGAGCCCCCACTGTGGGAGTGGGGCTGGGCCCACACTGTGGGAGTGGGGCTGGGACCTTACTGTGGGAGTGGGGCTGAGCCCACACTGTGGGAGTGGGGCTGGACCCACACTGTGGGAGGGGGGCTGGGCCCACACTGTGGGAGTGGGGCTGGGCCCACACTGTGGGAGTGGGGCTGGGCCCACACTGTGGGAGGGGGCTGGGCCCACACTGTGGGAGTGGGGCTGGGCCCACACTGTGGGAGGGGGGCTGGGCCCACACTGTGGAAGGGGGGCTGGGCCCACACTGTGGGAGGGGGGCTGGGCCCACACTGTGGGAGGGGGGCTGGGCCCACACTGTGGGAGGGGGGCTGGGCCCACACTGTGGGAGTGGGGCTGGGCCCACACTGTGGGAGGGGGGCTGGGCCCACACTGTGGGAGGGGGGCTGGGCCCACACTGTGGGAGGGGGGCTGGGCCCACACTGTGGGAGGGGGGCTGGGCCCATACTGTGGGAGTGGGGCTGGGCCCACACTGTGGGAGGGGGGCTGGGCCCACACTGTGGGAGTGGGGCTGGACCCTGACTGTGGGAGGGGGCCTGGGCCCACACTGTGGGAGGGGGGCTAACGGGTAAATATACTTTGAAGGAATTAATTCCATGTTATTGTTGTCCAGTAAGGGGTAAATGAACAAGGTAATTATTGAAAGGTAATTTAATACTAAATTCCATATCATGTTTGCCATATGAGTAAACTGCGAGAGTCATCAATTATCATCGCCAGTTACAGGTCACCACTCAGTTTTTGAATACATTTAAGATATCTGTTAAATTTTGTGTATTAATGTTGTGACGGTAACGTGTTGGAAATGGTGGTCGGCAGTCTTCCAACTAGCAGGTGTCAGTGCTGGGCCACATACATTAAAGTTAAATAAAAAAAAGGAAAAAAAAAGAGTGACTGCTTGTCTGATAATCTGTGGTAAGGCAAGATACACGAAAACACAAAATATATAAAAATACTTTACTTTAATATAGAAAACACAAAATAAAATAAAGACGATACCTTGGCATATAAATTAATGTAAAAGAAAAATATATAAAATTATAACAAAGTGAAAAGGGGGGAACTGGTTACGTTAACAAAATAAAATGGTGCTGGGAATATATGCGCTACCTAAGAACCTCATATTTGATCACACGAGGTGGGTCAAATTCAGGTGTTCATAGCAGGAGCACGAGATATATTCTGGCTGGCAGAAATGCAAGGGACTCCAACAATAACTGGCGATGATTGTGATTGGCGAGGAACGGGAGTGGTGTGTTGGTTGGTGGCCAATGAGAACGCTGGACGGCCGCAATTAAGTCACTAGTTAGGCAGTTGAAGGGTTCGGCGCGTCGACCAGGTGTGCAGCAGGTGCTGGAGTGGGGGGAAGGAGGGAGTTGAGGTGCGTGTGGCTGTCTTGATATATACGTTTAGCCACTACAAAACGTATCTTGCATATTGTTCAGAACGTGATGAATTAAGGAGATAGCAGGCTCAATCTCTGGGAAGAGATTATCGTCACAACTCTCCCCCGAAGCCTGCGGTTCTGGTTGAGTCACGTTCATGGGAGGTAGAGTGGGAGGTGGAGCTGCCTCTACCTCAGTGTTGCTGGAGAGGGCGTCTGATATGATGTAGTCAGACTTCTGGGTGTAGCAATCTCCAGGCTGAGATGATGTAGCTGGCAAGCCCATTATAGAAGTAGTCGATGGTTGAGTTGGGCTGCCTGTAGGAAATGAAGATGGTTGTGGTCCATGTAGATGGTGGTGGACTGAGTACTTTGCTGGTATGGAGCAAAGTGTTGCTCGTTCAGGACGACGAGTAGCTCCTTGTTGCTCGTGGTGTCGTTAATGGTAGTTGGTATGTATAGTCTCGTCGCCTTGTTGTACTAGGTCACCCACGTTGCCGGTACCACTGGCGTCGCTATGGAGGATGGGAGACTTGATATCTGGCGATGCGAGAGAAGTATTAGAATATGATAGAGGAGCACAATTATGGTGTTGAAAATGATGGTGGAAGTTAGTAAGGATTTCCGGATTAGAGAGCGCTGTCTCAGTGTCAGTGCTTTCGGAAGGAGCAGCAGGGAAGGTCTCACTGTGGCTATATGGACCTGTAAATGAGGTGAAATTGGTTAACACAGTGGGAGGAACCCCATGGTAGGGCTTGAGTAAATTAATGTGGCACAGCTGGGTCTTCCGCCGCCTATCGGGGGTCTCGAGAACGTAGTTGAAGTTGTTCCGGCACTCCTTAACATGGTAGGGTCCTGAGAACCTGTTCTGTAAAGGAGAACCTGGGGTAGGGAAATAGGCAAGCACGAAGTCTCCTGGTGTAAACTTCCTTACTTTACAGTGCTGGTCGTAACGAGTCTTCATCCTCTCCTGGGCTTTCTGTAGGTTGTTGCTGGCAAAGGAATGGACCCTCTCTAGAATGTGTCGGAGATTTTGAAGATACTGGGGCACATTCTGATGCTCACTGAAGGTGGCATCACGTAGAGAATCCTTGAAAGCCTTGAGAGGTGTACGGCACTTACGTCCGTAGAGCATCTCGTAAGGAGATACTCCTAGTGACTCGTTGGGAAGACTTCTGAAAATACACATGATGAGATCAATTTGCCTATCCCAATCCTTTGAGGTCTCATTACAAAACTTTTTTAAGAGTGCCTTGATGGTTTGATGACTACGCTCGAGAGAACCCTGTGAAGCAGGATGATAGGGGCTGGACAGTACCTGTTTGATGTTGAACTCCTCCAGAGTCCGTTTGAAGAGATCACTGGTGAAGTTGGTACCACAGTCGCTCTGAATGCCTCGGAAATCCATACTGGGTGAAGATTTTCAGTAGATTCTTCACCACTGTAGCAGCTGTAATATTTTCCACTGGAACTGCTATCGGAAATCTGGTGGTAGGACACAGGATGGTTAAGATATATGCATTGCCTGCACTGGTCCGAGGCAAAGGACCAACGCAGTCGATAATGAGCTTGTGGAACGGTTCCTCAGGCACCTGGATGGGTATCAGTGGTGCTCTGGGAATGGAAACGTTCGGTTTCCCGGCTAACTGACACACGTGGCATAATTTGACATAAGTTTTGACGTCGTTTACCATACCTGGCCAGTAGTAGTCTTGTCGAATTCCATGGTAAGTCTTGTTGAACCCGTAGTGTGACAAAGCGCCGTGGGCCAGGTGTAGAATCGTGGGCCGCAGGCTGGTAGGAATCACTAGTTGTTCAACGTCTGCCTAATCGTCCTCGTCCTTCAGTTTACTGGGTCTATACCTGCGATAGAGTAATTCGTTCTCCATAAAGAACCCAGGAACACTGTCGGATTGGGTTTCAGCCTGAAAGAATAATGGTGTCAAGGTAAGATCATCTCTCTGTAACTTACGGAACTCCACTGCGGTCAGGTTAGGGGGTAGTTTCGAAGGGTCCTGAGGGACAGCGGTAGCAGTAGAGTCAGCTGGCTGTGGTCGTGCAGCTTGAGCACGGGTGGTCACCATAACAGGAGGAGAACCTTCATCACTCTCTTGAACCTTTGCTGGAACATGTTCAAAAATCGGGTTATCCAGCACAGAGTTGCTTACCTCGGATATGTCCTTGACGATCAGGTTGGTTGGTTGTTGGTCTTCTGCCAAGTCGTTGCCCAGGAGAAGTTGCACTCCAGGCATGGGAAAAGGCTTTTCCCTGACGGCGACTTGGACTTCACCGGTCACGAAGGGACAATCCAGGTAAACTCTAGCAAGGGGATAAGGAGTTGTAGCAGTAAGGTCAGTGATGAACACAGTCTCTCCTGTGTAGGCGACGTTGGGCACAGCTGATTTCAAGACGATCGATTGTAGAGGGAGCCGCTGTGTCCCGTAGGATCTTAAGTCCGAAACGTCCCTCTGAATCTGAACCGTGGGTAGAGATAGTTCCTGGATATAGATGCTTGGTAAAGAAAGAGAGATCATTAGCATGAACACCAACATTCATTACAGGCTTACCGGACTTAGGGTGAGTAGGTTTAGACTTAGGGGGTTCGATGTTACCTTTAGATTGGGACTTACCACATTTGTCAATGGTGTGTCCATATAATCGACAATACCTGCAGTACAGTTGAGAGGTACCTTGATCTGGGCTCGCTTTCTCGTAACTGTACCAAGACTTCTTGCTGGTAGGTTCTGGAGTCAGCCGGTGGATGAGGCTGTAAGTGTCAGCTGACTTCGCGCACTTCACTAAATCCGTCTCTTCCTTGTCTGCTAAGTATAGGCGGACAGGAGGAGGTACACGTCTCAAAAATTTTTCAACCAGTATGAGGTTGACAAGCTCTGAAAAGGTAGAGACATGTGCTGCCTCCAACCATTTCATGAAATATCTTCGTTTGGTGTTAGCAAATTCTAAGAAGGTGGTGGTACTTGCCTTGACGTAGTCACGAAACTTTCGTCGATAGCTTTCGGTGGAGAGAAGGTAGGCGTCCAACACAGCTTGTTTCAGGGTGGTGTAGTCGTTTTTCGAAGCCAAAGTGCTGAGTGTGACTGCTGCTCTACCTGTTAAATGTACTCGGAGAAGGGTAGCCCATTGGTCGTCAGGCCAATTAAGTTGATCAGCAAGGGTCTCAAAAGTGGTAAAAAACACATCAACCTCCGTTTCGAGGAACGGGGGCATTAACTTACTTGCATGGGAGATATTGAAACTGGGAGGAAGACTAGCTGCCGCTTGTTGGAGTTGAGCTTGGTGTGCAGCGTCCCTCGCGCGTTCTCGGTCACGACAGTTTAGAGCTGCTTCTGCCTGTCGTTTGTCGTGGTCACGCTGCATCTCGAGTCGCTGTTGGTATAAGGCCAACTCACGTTCACTTTCTTCTTTCCTCAGTGCGGCCTCTCGCTCCTTGAGGTGTAGGGCTTCTTTCGCCAGAGAAGCTTCACGCTCTTGTTCTTCCTTTCTGATTGCAGCTTCACGTTCTCTGATTGCAGCTTCACGTTCTCTGATTGCAGCTGCACGTTCTTGTTCTTCTTTCTGAGGGCAGCTGCTTCCTGTTGTTGCTCCCGCTCGATCTTAGCAAGTTCTAACTTGAGTTTTAGTGCTGTCAAGTCATGTTTATCTGAAATAGTGTATTGGTCATGAGTATCAGAATCTATCTTCCTTCATCTAAAGATGATCTACAATTATATTATTTACGGTATATTTGTTGGCTCCAGGTGGAACTTCCAATTGATACTCGTGTGCAAGAGTTATCAATTCGACCCTCTTGCATGACGTAAGTTCCCTATTTCACCTTCTGGATTTGTTTTGAATGCTTGTAGGCGGAACATTGTGAAAATATAGCAAAATATAGGAGACACGAATATATAGTGAGAATATGGTGAATGTCAGAAACAGGAACGTGGCAACTGATACCTATCCTGTGGGGAATTATTAATATTAAAGTTAATTCAAGATGGTAAATGAATAAGGTCGCAGGAAATCTTGTACCTGGTACTCACTGTGGGAGGATAAAGGCAAGAAAATCCTACTAATTAGTGAAAACTGAGTTTAAAAGACAAGTGAAACACTAAATGGCTTCAAAATAAATGAGGTAGTCCAAAAAATGTAGTCATACCTTGCCAAGTCACTATAGAACATAAGCAAAGGTACCCACTGAAATTGAATATGGTATTTACAGAATTAGCGAACTTTGTGCTCAAAAGAAGAACGCCAATTCCCTACCTTAGGTAAATACCATCAGTCTGACCGACGAGTAGGGGTGCGAGTGTCAACTGGTGACGAGAACTATCGGCGAGGTCCCAATTCGCCAATAATAGTTCGTGCTAGAGGATCTAAAGCCCTCTTTTTCCTCCTAGAGTCGGATTGCAGGACTTAGGTGCTATTGACCCGGAGACAGACCACAGTACCAGGGTACCTATGTGATAATCTGTCAAAAATGGAGAAATATCTGGGGACAAAAGATGTTAAACACGGATAATAACACGGAAGGGGAGACGACCAATTAAGAGTATGACTGCGGCCTACAGTCACCACGTAATCCAAAGTTGTCTCACTCTCACCATATGCTATTCCCGTAATGCACAATATACACAGCACCATATAAAATAAAAATGATTAATGTAAATAATGGAAGCAAGGGAAATGAAAGCCAAGTATGCTTACCACAATTACCAATACCTGAGTGAAGCTCCGTGGACAGGCCCCCATTTATATGTGACGGTAACGTGTTGGAAATGGTGGTCGGCAGTCTTCCAACTAGCAGGTGTCAGTGCTGGGCCACATATACTTAATTAAAATAAAAAAAAGAAAAAAAAAGTGACTGCTTGTCTGATAATCTGTGGTAAGGCAAGAACACGAAAACACAAAATATAACAAAATACTTTAATCTAGAAAACCAAAATAAAATAAAGACGATACCTTGGCATATAAATTAATGTAAAAGAAAAATATATAAAATTATAACAAAGTGAAAAGGGGGGAACTGGTTACGTTAACAAATAAAATGGTGCTGGGAATATATGCGCTAGCTAAGAACCTCTTATTTGATCACACGAGGTGGGTCAAATTCAGGTGTTCATAGCAGGAGCACGAGATATATTCTGGCTGGCAAAAATGCAAGGGACTCCAACAATAACTGGCGATGATTGTGATTGGCGAGGAACGGGAGTGGTGTGTTGGTTGGCGGCCAATGAGAACGCTGGACGGCCGCAAGTCGCTAGTTAGGCAGTTGAAGGTTCGGCGCGTCGACCAGGTGTGCAGCAGGTGCTGGAGTGGGGGGAAGGAGGGAGTTGAGGTGCGTGTGGCTGTCTTGATATATACGTTAAGCCACTACAAAACGTATCTTGCATATTGTTGAGAACGTGATGAATTGAAGAGATAGCAGGCTCAATCTCTGGGAAGAGATTATCGTCACAATGTAATACAGTCAAGTCTCCAGTCACTGATTAGTCAAGCCTCCAGTCACTGATTGGTCAAGTCTCCAGTCACTGATTAGTCAAGTCTCCAGTCACTGATCAGTCAAGTCTCCAGTCACTGATCAGTCAAGTCTCCAGTCACTGATCAGTCAAGTCTCCAGTCACTGATCAGTCAAGTCTCCAGTCACTGATCATCAAGTCTCCAGTCATACTGATCAGTCAAGTGTCCAGTCACACTGGTCAGTCGAAATTACAGTTTTCAATTGTCATAAATCATCACACATCATTATTGATCTGATGATTTATTAAGAAGAGATATCAGCTTTGTGGTGGTGGGTTGAGTGTTGTGGAGGGCTGAATGTCGTGGAGGGCTGAATGTCGTGGAGGGCTGAATGTCGTGGAGGGCTGAATGTCGTGGAGGGCTGAATGTCGTGGAGGGCTGAATGTCGTGGAGGGCTGATTCCGAGTTTGGGGGGAAATAGCGACACGGAAGGCAGTCAAGAAGAAGGCGGCGGTCAAGAAGAAGTGGCGGCAGTCAAGAATGCGGATGACATCACTGTTAACCAACCGGCGGAAGAGGGTCGTGACGTGGATGGTTGTGAGAGGCCGTGATTGGCTGAAACCTCACGTGTGTATGGCAAGATTGAGAGAGGAGATGCATTTCGTTGCACTTTAATTTTTGTGAAGTTATTCTACTTGCAATGCCCAGGAAGAGGTCGACGAGTAGTGAGAGTGAGAAGAGAAACAGTAGGAGTGGAAGAATGACGTATCTGGCCTCGCTGTGCGCCATGGCAACGACCCAGCAAGCCATTTGAGCCCTGGACGACGTTGTTGATGGAGGTCATTTTGTAGAACCTGCAAGAGATTATCATCCAGTGAAATTGAAATAAGTTTATTGAGGTAAAATACACACAAAGGGATGAGGTAGCTCAAGCTATTCTCACCCCATTAGATCTGGAGATTATCGCCCACGCACACGTCAGGAGGAGCTTGAGGACAGGCCAGAGGGAGAGGAGATCTGGCGCCATGTTGGTTCAGGAGACGACACGCCCTCTCACCCACATGAACGACTGTGTACATCAACTGGGAGACAGGAGCCGTGGACGACCAGTAGGAGACAAGACCTAACTATATAGTGGCCATCACTGAACACAATCCACCTCAATAGTGATGAATCCATCAAGATGAATCGTGACTTCTTTTTGTTTGGTTGTTTGTGTACTACGCTTGTGAGTGTGTAATTGAGGTGATGATTGAAGGCGAGATATTATTCTTTTTATTTATTCATTGTTGGTGGACAATACATACATGAGATCCCACCAAGTCCATCCAGACTGTTAAACGAGGTATCAATAGTTGGACACACGACCACAGGGGAAGGTGGATTCCATGCCTCGCCGCTGGAGGGTGGACGTCGGTCTGGGAGCTCCAGTTTCTCCCTACCTGATTCCGAAAGTCCCACTTAACCAGGAGAGTCTGACTAGCTGTCGTGGCGAGCGGACGTGTTCGCTGCTCGCTCCAGACTGTTTTGGTGCTTGTTGCCAGTTTTGGCCGTTTGGGGGCGTGTGTCTCTTGCTCGCCTGTGCTGACGTGGACTTCACGATGGGGGTCCCCCTCCCACCAGTACTGCGGGCTCAGTCTGTGGGCTTGGAATTTTCCAGCAGGGCTGGGTACCCGGAGATCGCGCGGGTGTGTGAGCAGCTGGACGTTCCTGTGATGGACATTTACGGCGTCGAGCTGGGACGGCCCGTCGAGTGATTATTAAGTTCTCAGCGGAGTTGGCGTACCGCGAATTTCTCCGTCGCTACGAGGGGCGGACATTCCCTCTGCCGGATGGTGCGGGCACTGTTTCAATCTCTGATC
>WNGS01008698.1:0-19652 GCA_020271785.1 Procambarus virginalis
AATAATATATATATATTATATATTATATATATAATATATATAATATATATATATATATATATATATATATATATAAAGTTTGTGAGGGTACCACCTCTGGTGCCAATGTGGGGACCCATAGCCTCGGAGAAGAAAATAAAACGTATTCAGAGGAGACCTTGTGGTTTCTCACTGAACACTAATATTTTCTTCTCCTACCACCCCCATTCTTTTGTATGTACACATATATATTTGCTTTATTTGAACTTTGTTACAAAAAGGAGTTACATATAGGTTACAAAGATGGTTATCATAAGTTGTCGAGTTCCTCCAGCTCCTCAGATGGCGGGCAGGAACCCTGGATGCAGTGCGCATTTCCCCTCTGTATCGCCACGCTGAGGCGCTGGAAAAGAAAGCTGGCAGCTCTAGGGTCCCTTGTTGTTTCAATGAGCCTAGAACCCAGTTCCTTCAAAAAACTGGTAGCACTTTTACCCCAGGCGCCGAGTGTCTCAGAAGCAATGGGGACAAAATTGTAGTGGTGATCCAGTTCTCTATACTTACGGGATTTGGCTGCTTCCCTGTGGGTGGCAGCGCCACCTGGTTGTGCAACACTGAGTTCAATGTAGGTGTTAGCCAGGGTTGATACGCACGTGTAGTCCCATACCAACTGCTTGCCATTCTTCCAGGGGTTCACTGTGATACCATCCGGGCGACCAATAAGAGCATCAGAGTTACGGGGCGTTAGGTAACGAGGCTCTCTCTCAGCTGGGCATCCAGCTGTGGTGAGGCTCCTCTTGATGATGTCGTTAACTTCACTGTGCCTCGAGTGCCATCCTCCTGTACTTTGGCAGAGTAGGCCATGGTGGCCGTACCCGTCAGCCACCACCTCGCCGCAAATACACCTATATCTGGTGTGGATTGGGGCAGCAAGGCGGAGGGCCACAGCAATTCGGAGGGCGTGTGGTGTGAGACGCGTGCCAGTTGCCGACATTGGGGTTGCTAACAGGAAATCCCCTGCATGTGGGGCTGCTACTGCTGTGAGGCGAGCAATGTCGTGCTGTGTTGATGCAGCATCCAGGCACTCTGCAGCAACTTTGTCTACAATGGGGCCATCCCAGCTGGATTGCCTGTGGGCTTTTGGGGATGGTGGTTGAGGTGATGGGCCTGCACGAGAGGCCCACTCTGTGGCACAGCGTGTAAAATTGGGATCATGTACACCTGCCAGCTGATGTAAGTGGGCAGGTAGAATTTCCTTCACAAGGTCGTCGGATGCTGATAAGGAGGACAGGAAGGCTGGAACAGCGATTTGCGTTGCTGTTCGAACTCCGAGGCCCCCAAGTCTTACGGGAAGAGAGGCTTGTTTCCACTGCAGGTCATCAAGAGAGAGGTTAAGGGCTTTTTCTAGCATTGATTTCAGTAACCGGTCATACTCACTTAGTTTTTGGCTACTGTAAGATGGTGAACACCTCAGAAAGTAGGTTAACCTGGGGAGGGACAGACATCTGGTGATGAGGTAGAGTGCATCATGAGCATCAATATCCTCAATCCTCCCATCCATCCTCTTAAGGTCGGCGATTTTCTTATCAAGGACCTCATCGATGGCTTTCAACCCCAGGGGAGCTCCTAGGAGTGTGCTGTCTTCAGGTTTAGTTTTATGGATGTTTGGCAGAAGACCCTCTATTCTCTCTACGATGCCCTGGTTGGAACATATTATTTCACATTTAGAAGGGTTCAGGGTGAGGCCTAAAACTGCACCTTGCTCCTGGATTTTTTGATGTCCTCCAGGAGGGAGTCTTGGGAACCAGCTAGGGTACCATCATCCAAGAACCAGATGTTAAGCTCGCTGGACAGGACCTCTGTGACTTGTTTGATGACTAAGCAGAAAAGGAGAGGAGCAAGGGGGTCACCCTGTTGGACGCCTTCCCGCGAGTCAATTTCATGTTCGCCAAAAAGTAGCTTAAGATCCATACTGTAGCATGAATGTACAAAAGGGTAGAGGGAAGGGAAATGACTATGAACCGCACGGAGTACAGCATCCCTCCGCACCAAATTGAAGGCATTTTTGAAATCTAGCTTGATAAGGGCCTTTTCGTCTGTGATTTTGGCGATGAAGGCTCGAGCTGCATGGGCTGCCGCCTCACACCCTTGTGGAATGCCAAACCCAAGCTGTTTTGGCTTCAGCATGTTGGCCGCTGCATCACTAACTGTTCTTGCAGCTGCCTTTGCGACGAGACGCCGGAGAGAATTGCCCACAGCTATTGGCCTGATCCCTCCATCCTTTTTCTTTAGAGCACAGAGGGATGCTCCAAAAAAAATAGGTCTTATGGACGGTGGTATGTTGCCAGCTAGACATGTGTTGGTGAATCTGGTTAGTTCCACCAAGAGGTTCTTTGCAATGTCACCCAGTGCAGGGTTGAGCATTTGCTTGAGGTGGATGGGTTTTAGTCCTGTGAACCCACCTGCTGATCCTGTTGGGAAGGACATGGCTGCTTTATGGACCACAGATTCAGCCACCCAGAGAGGTTCTGCTCCGGTAGCCCCCACTTGTACAATGTCGTCCCCACGCGTAGCCCTGGCAGGGTGTTTCTCCCTTAGGGCTTGAGCTGTTGCGGCATCTCTGTCGGCAATTGAGTCCTCACTGGTGATGACTCTTATTGCGCCAATAGTGTTTCCTTCTTCTATTTTCTTGGTGACTGATGTTCTGATTTTTGATGTCTCGGATATGGCACTGTTGCTCTTCCTGCCGTGGGTGTTTCTCGCTCGAGTGGAAAGGCGCACCTGGTTGTCCTCCCTGGGAAAATCATTTATAGCTTTGATGACTGAGACAGCTAAGGTTTTGCCTCTCCTTGCAGGGGTGGCTAGACATATATTGCCAAACAGTAGGAGGTTGTGCCATGCTTGGGTCGTTCCAGGAGAGTCGTTGACCTTTCTCAGGAGGGCAGATAATTTGGCTGCTGCATGGGGCCGGGCTGCTTTAGGGATGTGTTGCAAGGTTCTCGCTGATGTTGCTTTGATAGCCTCTAATAAATTTTCTGTGGGAATGAAGGTCTGGGAGGTGTTTTGCCTGACGGGCGGTGTGGGCTGTTGATTGGTGTTCTCCCTGGGAGGGCGCCCAGAACAAAAACACCTGGCTCCGTTGTGGTAATGATTGCGCACATTACCGTCACTCGACCGGATAAAGCATACCCTGTCACACGTCTGACATCTGCCTTGTCTGCCCCTGCTTGATGGCTCATCTTGGCTTGGAGAAGCCTGGCTGGCTGTTGAGAGCTGCGACATGGGCGGGCGCTGGGCGGGCACTGGGCGGGAGGGTGGACGGCGGGTGGAGACTGGAGGGTGGGCGGCGGTTGGAGGCTGGGGGGATGATCAGCTGGCCGTGGCACTTACTACTCAGATGAGTGGTAATACATATACCACCTCTATACAAAGTGTGGGTATACACCCACTACACAATATGTGGGTATACATTGGGTGGGTGGGTAGCGTAGACACACATGGGAGCCTCCCGGCATCTATGGGCGGGTGGTAAGGTGGCCTCGTGGGTGGGGAGGCGACGTGGTGGGGTGGGGAAGGAGGGGGAGAGCAGGTACTTCCCGGCCTGGGCGCTGGGTGGGGGCGGGGTCAGGGCGACACTAACACTGGTATAATTCCCCGTATATCACTGCACAATGATGAATGAATCATACACTTTTAATCTGACTCACTGCACGTGTGATGTACTCACAATATGATAGATATGTTGCGCCAATTATCGCTGATAATGTAACTTGTTCAACAAAACTTTCAAAAAAGAAAAACACAAAACACTATTTGGCACACACGTAACCCGCACCTCTCTCCTGACCACACAACACCCCTCACTCACCCCCCACCTCCCCTCACTATGGGAGGCCTGCAGGGTCCATCCTGGCCCCTCACTCCAGCCTCCATGACTACACACTGCCAACCCACCTGTTTTGATAAGTTTTCACATAGATGGTACACCGTAGGCACTTCCGGCCACTCCCACGTCTGCTTGGTGTATTCACGGTGAATATAGTTGAGTCTTGGTATGGTGAGGCCAAGATGTCTCAGGGTAATGGCTGAGAAGGCAGCAGCTCCTCCGCCACACGTCCGTCCCCTAGGCCCCGTCCGGCCCATATCCGGCCGTCCGGCCCATATATATATATATATATATATATATATATATATATATATATATATATATATATATATATATATATATATATATATATATATATATATATGTCGTACCTAGTAGCCAGAACGCACTTCTCAGCCTACTATGCAAGGCCCGATTTGCCTAATAAGCCAAGTTTTCATGAATTAATATATTTTCTCGATTTTGTTTTCTTATGAAATGATGAAGCTACCCATTTCATTATGTATGAGGTCAATTTTTTTATTGGAGTTAAAATTAACGTAGTTATATGACCGAACCTAACCAACCCTACCTAACCTAACCTAACCTATATTTATAGGTTAGGTTAGGTTAGGTAGCCGAAAAAGTTAGGTTAGGTTAGGTAGGTTAGGTAGTCAAAAAAACATAAATTCATAAAAACTTGGCTTATTAGGCAAATTGGGCCTTGCATAGTAGGCTGAGAAGTGCGTTCTGGCTACTAGGTACGACATATATATATATATATATATATATATATATATATATATATATATATATATATATATATATATATATGGGCCGGACGGCCGGATATGGGCCGGACGGGGCCTAGGGGACGGACGTGTGGCGGAGGAGCTGCTGCCTTCTCAGCCATTACCCTGAGACATCTTGGCCTCACCATACCATATATATATATATATATATATATATATATATATATATATATTATATATATATATATATATATATATATATATATATATATATATATATATATATATATATATATTGTGACGATAATCTCTTCCCAGAGATTTAGCCTGCTCTTCTCTTCCTTCATCACGTTCTACACAATATCCAAGATACGTTTTACAGTGGCTTAAACGTATATATCAAGACCAGCCAAGCACCTGCAACTCCCCCTCCCCCCATTCCTGCACCCCTGGTCGATGCGCCGAACCCTTCAACTGCCAAACTACCGGTGACCGGCCTCCCTGCATTCTCATTGGCCATTCAAGAACACGCCACTTCAGTCCTCCTCCAACCACGTTGCTAGCCCAGGCAACGTCAGGATCACTGGCAGCCCTACTAGTCAGAATATCTCGTGCTCTCATGCTATGAACACCTATTTGACTCACCTCGTGTGATCAAGTAGAGGCTTATAGCTAGCGCATATATTCCCAGCACCATTATAATATATTGTTTATTATATATTTCCCTTGTGTTCCATATTGCCCTCCGGTTAACGTAATTTACTTTTATGTTAGTTCTTGCTCATTTGTTATACAGTCGCGTTATTCAGCCAAGAAATTGTCTTTATTTTACTTTGTTTTTTTTTATTTATTAAATGTCTTTTTATCTTTTGTGTTTTCGTGTATCTTACCTTACCTTACCACAGATTATCAGACAAGCAGTCATTCTTTTTTTTTCTCTTTTTTTTATAACTTACATATATGTGACCCAGCATTGACATCTGCCATTTGGAAGACTGCCGACCACCATTTCCAACATGTTACCGTCACATATAATTGGGGGCCTGTCCGGGAGCTGCACTCAGGTATTGGTAATTGTGGTAAGCGTACTTGGCTCTCATTCCCTTGCTTTCAATATTTACATTAATCATGTTTAGTATTTATATGGTGCTGTGTATATTGTGCATTACGGGAGTAACATATGGGGAGTGTGAGACAACTTTGGATTATGTGGTGACTGTAGGCCGCAGTCATACTTTTAATTGGTCATCTCCCCCTTCCTTGTTATTACCCGTGTTTAACATCTTTTGTCCCTCAGATATTTCTCATATTTTTGACAGATTATCACATAGGTACCCTGGTACTGTGGTCTGTCTCCGGGTCAATAGCACCTAATTTCTGCAATCCGACTCTAGGAGGATAAAGAGGGCAAAGTTCCTCTAGCACGGACTTTAATTGGCGAGTTGGGACCTCGCCGATAGTTCTCGTCACCAGTTGACACTCGCACCCCTACTCGTCGGTCAGAATTGATGGTGCTTACTCAAGGTAGGGAATTAGCTTTCTTTCTTTTGAGCACGAAAGTCGTTAATTCTGTAAGTACCATATTCAATTTCAGTGGGTACTTTGCTTATGTTCTATAGTGACTCGGCAAGGTATGACTACATTTTTGTACTACCTCATTTACTTTGGAACCATTTAGTGTTTCACTTGTTTTTCGAAACTCAGTTTCAACTAATTAGTAGGATTTTCTTGCCTTTATCCTCCCACAGTGAGTACCGGGTACATGATTTCCTGCGACCTATTCATTTACCATCTTGAATTATCTTTAATTATTAACAATTCCACAGGATAGGTATCAGTTGCCACGTTTCCTGTTTCTGACATTCACCATATTCTCACAGTATATTCGTGTCTCATTTATTTGCCATTTTCACCATGTTTCGTATCCAAACTTTCAAGGCAGATCCAGAAAGTGAAATAGGGAACTTACGTCATGCTAAGAGGGTCGAATTGATAACTCTTGCACATGAGTATCACTTGGAAGTTCCCCCTGGAGCCAACAAATATGCCATACATAATATGATACTAGATCATCTTTTGGATGAAGGGAAGATAGATTCTGATACTCACGAACAATATACCATTTCAGATAAGCATGATTTGACGGCAATGAAACTCAAAATCGAGCTCGCAAAGCTCGAGAAGGAGCAACAGCAAGCCGCCCTACAACAACAGCATGCCGCCATACAGCAACAACAGGAAGCAGCTGCCATCAGAAGGGAAGAACAAGAAAGAGAAATCCGCCTCAAAGAGCGAGAGGCCGCACTGAAGAAAGAAGAAAGTGAACGTGAGTTGGCCTTATACAAAGAGCGACTCGAGATACAATGTGAACACGACAATCGACAGGCAGAAACAGCTCTAAACTGTCGTAACAGAGAACTCGCTATGGACGCTACACACCAAGCTCAACTCCAACAAGCTGCAGCTAGCCTTCCTCCAATTTTCAATGTCTCTCATGCAAGTAAGTTAATGCCCCCGTTCATAGAAACGGAGGTTGATGTGTTCTTCACAACTTTTGAGACCCTTGCTAATCAACTTAGTTGGCCTGACGACCAATGGGCTACCCTTCTCCGATTACATTTAACAGGTAGAGCAGCAGTCACACTCAGCACTTTGGCATCTGAAAACGACTACACCACCCTGAAGCAAGCTGTGTTGGACGCCTACCTTCTCTCCACCGAGAGCTACCGACGAAAGTTCAGTGACTACGTAAAGGCAAGTACCACCACCTTCTTAGAATTTGCTAACACCAAACGGAGATATTTCATGAAATGGCTGGAGGCAGCACATATCTCTACTTTTCCAGAGCTTGTCAACCTCATGTTGGTTGAAGAATTCTTGAGGCGTGTACCTCCTCCTGTCCACCTATACTTAGCAGACAAAGAAGAGACCCATTTGGTGAAATGCGCGAAATCAGCTGACACTTACAGCCTCATCCACCGGCTGACACCAGAACAACCTACCAGTAAGAAGTCTTGGTACAGCTACGAGAAAGTGAGCCCAGATCAAGGTACCTCTCAACTGTACTGTAGGTATTGTCGACTCTATGGACATACCATAGAAAAATGTGGTAAGTCCCAATCTAAAGGTAACACAGAATACATTAAGCCCAAACCTACTCCCCCTAAGTCCGGTAAGCCTGTAATGAATATTGGTGTTCATGTTAATGATCTGTCTCTCTTTAGCAAACATCTATATCCAGGAACTATCTCTACCCCCGGTTCAGATTCAGAGGGACGTTTTGGACTTAAGATCCTGAGAGACACAGCGGCTCTACAATCGATCGTCTTGAAATCAGCTGTGCCCAACGTCGCCTACACAGGAGAGACTGTCTTCATCACTGACCTTACTGCTACTACTCCTTATCCTCTCGCCAGAGTCCACCTGGATTGTCCCTTCGTGACCGGTGAAGTCCAAGTCGCCGTCAGGGAAAAGCCTTTTCCCATGCTTGGAGTGCAACTTCTCCTAGGCAACGACTTGGCAGAAGACCAACAACCGACCAACTTGATCGTCAAGGACATATCCCAGGTGAGCAACTCTGTGTTGGATAACCCGATTTTTAAGCATGTTCCAGCAAAGGTTCAAGAGAGTGATGAAGTTTCTCCTCCTGTTATGGTGACCACCCGTGCTCAAGCTGCACGACCACAGCCAGCTGACTCTACTGCTACCGCTGTCCCTCAAGACCCTTCGAAACTACCCCCTAATCTGACCGCTTTGGAGTTCCGTAAGTTACAGAGAGAAGATCTTACCTTGACACCATTATTCTTTCAGGCTGAGACCCAATCCGACAGTGTTCCTGGGTTCTTCTTGGAGAACGAATTACTCTATCGCAGGTATAGACCCAGTAAACTGAAGGACGAGGACGATTGGGCAAACATTGAACAACTAGTGATTCCTACCAGCCTGCGGCCCACGATTCTACACCTGGCCCACGGAGCTCTATCACACTACGGGTTTAACAAGACATACCATGGGATTCGCCAAGACTACTACTGGCCAGGTATGGTTAATGACGTAAAGAAATTGTTCAAATGTGCCACGTGTGTCAGAAAGCCGGGAAACCAAACGTTTCAGTTCCCAGAGCACCACTGACACCCATCCAGGTGCCTGAGGAACCATTCCACAGACTTATTATTGACTGTGTTGGTCCTTTGCCTCGGACCACTGCCGGCAACGCCTATATCTTAACCATCCTGTGTCCTACCACCAGATTCCCGATAGCAGTTCCAGTGAAAAATATTACAGCTGCTACAGTGGTGAAGAATCTACTGAAAATCTTCACCCAGTATGGATTTCCGAGGGAGATTCAGAGCGACTGTGGTACCAACTTCACCAGTGATCTCTTCAAACGGACTCTGGAGGAGTTCAACATCAAACAGGTACTGTCCAGCCCCTATCATCCTGCTTCACAGGGTTCTCTTGAACGTAGTCATCAGACTATCAAGGCACTCTTGAAAAAGTTTTGTAATGAGACCTCAAAGGATTGGGATAGGCAACTTGATCTCATCATGTGTATTTTCAGAAGTCTTCCCAACGAGTCACTAGGAGTATCTCCTTATGAGATGCTCTACGGTCGTAAGTGCCGTACACCTCTCAAGGCTTTCAAGGATTCTCTACGTGATGCCACCTTCAGTGAGCATCAGAATGTGCCCCAGTATCTTCAAAACCTCCGACACATTCTAGAGAGGGTCCATTCCTTTGCCAGCAACAACCTACAGAAAGCCCAGAGAGGATGAAGACTCGTTACGACCAGCACTGCCAAGTAAAAGTTTAAACCGGGAGACTTAGTTCTTGCCTATTTCCCTATCCCAGGTTCTCCTTTACAGAACAGGTTCTCAGGACCCTACCGTGTTAAGGAGTGCCGGAACAACTTCAACTACGTTCTCGAGACCCCCGATAGGCGGCGGAAGACCCAGCTGTGCCACATCAAT
Source organism: Procambarus virginalis (assembly GCA_020271785.1). Lineage (NCBI taxonomy): Eukaryota > Metazoa > Arthropoda > Malacostraca > Decapoda > Cambaridae > Procambarus > Procambarus virginalis. Next base: position 9,564 of record WNGS01008698.1, read on the forward strand.
CTGCTCAAGCTCTATCATGGGGTTCCTCCCACTGTGTTAACCAACTTCACCTCATTTGCAGGTCCATACAGCCACAGTGAGACCTTCCCTGCTTCTCCTTCCGAAAGCACTGACACTGAGACAGCGCTTTCTAATTCGGAAATCCTTACTGACCTTCACAATCATTTTCAGGACGATAATAGTGCTTCACTCATCAACTCATCAGAGAACATCAGGAGTTGTTTCGAGATGATCCCCAAGAGTGTACTGTGACTCGGCACGACATCCAACTGCTACCTGACACCCAGCCGATTCGCCAACCGTTCTACCGAATCAGCCCTAGCAAAACGGAAGTCATGCGTGCTGAGGTACAGTATCTCTTGGACCATGGACTGGCTACCCCCTGTGAGTCCCCCTGGGCCTCACCATGTATCCTGGTTCCCAAACCTCACGGTAAGATTCGTCTTTGTACGGATTATAGGAAATTAAACAGTGTCACTATAAAGGACGCATACCCATTACCTCGGATCGATGATATTCTTGATGCCATTGGTAATGCCCTCTACCTGTCTCAAGTAGACTTACTCAAGGGCTATTACCAGGTGTGTTTAACGGAGCGAGCTAAGGAACTGTCTGACTTTATCACCCCTTTCGGACTTTTCAGATACAACCGGCTTCCCTTTGGACTCTGCAATGCCCCAGCCACCTTTCAGAGAGCTGTCAACCGCGTCATCCAGGGCTTGGACAACACCTACGCCTATTTGGATGATATCGTTGTAGCATCCAACACCTGGAGCGAACACCTGCTCCAGCTGCAACGATTGTTCACCAAGCTCCTGAAAGCTGGCCTCACCATCAATCTGGGCAAGTCCACTTTTGCCAAAGGTAAAGTGCGGTATCTGGGTCATGTTATAGGGAGTGGCAGCCTAGCTCCGTTAAATATCCACACTGAAGCCATCAGAGAGTATCCACAGCCTACTACCAGGAAGCAGCTTCTGCGCTTCCTTGGTCTTGCTTCCTATTACCGTAGGTTTGTGAGGAACTTTAGCACTGTTGCAACACCTTTAATCACCTTAACCAGTCCCAAGCAACGGTATAATTGGACCAGGGAGCAAACCGTTGCTTTCGAACAACTAAAATTCCTCCTCTGTTCTAATCCTATTCTCGCCTCACCAGATTCCAAGAAGCCTTTCATCCTCCACGTCGACGCCAGTGGTACCGGCATCGGGAGTGTCTTAATGCAGCAACGAGGCGAGGAGGTTCTACCTGTCAGCTATTATAGCTACAAGCTGAAGCCTCATCAGAAAAACTACAGCACTATCGAGAAGGAACTTCTTTCCATCGTCCTGAGCTTGCAACACTTTGCACCATATCTGCAAAGTGCTAGGTCCACTACCATCTATTCGGACCACAACCCTCTAAGATTCCTACATCAAGCCCAATTCAATAACCAACGTCTGCTGCGATGGGCTTTATATCTTCAAGGCTTCAATTTAAAGATCTGTTACATCAAGGGGCCTGATAACATCATCGCCGACGCCCTCTCCAGAGTTCATGAGGTAGAGGCAGCTCCACATACCACTCTACCTCCCGTGAACGTGACTACACCAGAACCGCAGGCTTCGGGGGAGAGTTGTGACGATAATCTCTTCCCAGAGATTTAGCCTGCTCTTCTCTTCCTTCATCACGTTCTACATAATACTCAAGATACGTTTTACAGTGGCTTAAACGTATATATCAAGACCAGCCACGCACCTGCATACTCCCCCTTCCCCCATTCCTGCACACCTGGTCGACGCGCCGAACCCTTCAACTGCCAAACTACCTGTGACCGGCCTCCCTGCATTCTCATTGGCCGTTCAAGAACACTCCACTTCAGTTCTACGCAAATCACATTCCTCGCCAAGGCAACATCAGGATCACTGGCAGCTCTACTAGTTAGAATATCTCGTGTTCTCATGCTATGAACACCTATTTGACTCACCTCATGTGATCAAGTAGAGGCTTATAGCTAGCGCATATATTCCCAGCACCATTATTATATATTGTTTATTATATATTTCCCTTGTGTTCCATATTGCCCTCCGGTTAACGTAATTTACTTTTATGTTATTTCTTGTTCATTTGTTATACAGTCGCGTTATTCAGCCAAGAAATTGTCTTTATTTTACTTTGCTTTTTTTAGATTTATTAAATGTCATTTTTATCTTTTGTGTTTTCGTGTATCTTACCTTACCTTACCACAGAGTATCAGACAAGCAGTCATTCTTTTTTTTCTCTTTTTTTTTATAACTTACATATATGTGACCAGCATTGACATCTGCCATTTGGAAGACTGGTGACCACCATTTCCAACACGTTACCATCACAGCTCCAATATAGATGCATCACGAAATATGGGCCAATAGGCCCTCTGCAGTTACTTTCATTCTTACCTTCAATTTACCCAAAATAATACCCCAATTTTTCGTGTTCTGTTCTGTGTTGAAAGTTTTGTACACCTCATCCAAAATGCGGGTATAAAATAGAAAATGAAAGCTGTTTGAATCATAGCATAGTGAGAACTCTGTTTAGTGTTTGCAGGTTATAGTTGTGTGTGTGTAAACTAAAAGTCTTTGAAAATGTAATAAGCTATTACGAAACGTGTTCAAGCGTCGCGTCAGACTAGAAATAAAAATGAATTTTGGAGAATTGATTTTTCAATTATCATCAACAGTGAAAAGAAACATAAGGAATATTGAGAAAATTCGTGTTAGAATTCTTAATCTTACTTTTTCGGTCATATTTAATATATATATATATATATATATATATATATATATATATATATTATATATATAATATATATATATATAATATATATATATATATATATATTATATATATATATATATATATATATATATATATATATATATATATATATATATATATATATATATATATATATATATATTATATATATATATATATATAAATATATATATTAAATATGACCGAAAAAGTAAGATTAATAATTCTAACACGAATTTTCTCTATTTTCCTAATGTTTCTTTTTACTGGTGACAGTAAATGAAAAATCAATTCTCAAAAATTTTTTTATTTCTAGTCTGACGCGACACTTGAGCGCGTTTCGTAAAACTTATTACATTTTCAAAGACTTTAGTTTATCTACACACAACTTATGCTTTATGAAACAAACATTGGCTCTTATACCTGCATTTGGGTGAGGTGATGTAATACATTAGTGGGGTGAAACACAGAACATGGAAAACGGGGTATAGATTTGTAGAAGTAGAAGTCGGGTCCCAATAGAACTGCAGAAGGCCTATTGGCCCATATTTCTTGATGTTTCTATATTGGAGCGGAGTCTTGAAGTGGGTAGAACATAGTTGTGCGTTAATTGGCTGTTGATTGCTGGTGTTGACTTCTTGATGTGTAATGCCTCGCAGATGTCAAGCCGCCTGCTGTCGCTGTATCTATCAATGATTTCTGTGTTGTTTGTTAAGATTTCTCTGGTGATGGTTTGGTTGTGGGAAGAGATTATATGTTCCTTGATAGAGCCCTGTTGCTTATGCATCGTTAATCACCTGGAAAGAGATGTTGTTGTCTTGCCTATATACTGAGTTCTTTGGGGCTTACAGTCCCCAAGTGGGCATTTGAAGGCATAGACGACATTGGTCTCTTTCAAAGCGTTCTGCTTTGTGTCTGGAGAGTTTCTCATGAGTAGGTTGGCAGTTTTCTTGGTTTTATCTATAAAAAATCGTCAATTGTATCTTCTGATTTTTGTCTGTAGGGATAACGTTTCTATTAACAATATCTTTCAGGACCCTTTCCTCCGTTTTATGAGCTGTGGAGAAGAAGTTCCTGTAAAATAGTCTAATAGGGGGTATAGGTGTTGTATTAGTTGTCTCTTCACAGGTTGCATGGCGTTTCACTTTCCTTCTTATGATGTTTTCAATGAAACCATTGGAGAAGCCGTTGTTGACTAGGACCTGCCTTACCCTACAGAGTTCTTCGTCGACTTGCTTCCATTCTGAGCTGTGGCTGAGAGCACGGTCGACATAAGCGTTAACAACACTCCTTTTGTACCTGTCTGGGCAGTCACTGTTGGCATTTAGGCACATTCCTATGTTTGTTTCCTTAGTGTAGACTGCAGTGTGGAAACCTCCGCTCCTTTCCATGACTGTTACATCTAGAAAGGGTAGCTTCCCATCCTTCTCCATCTCGTAAGAGAAACGCAACACAGAATTCTGCTCAAATGCCTCTTTCAGCTCCTGCAGATGTCTGACATCAGGTACATGTGTAAAAATGTCGTCAACATACCTGCAGTATATGGCCGGTTTCAAGTTCAAGTCGACTAAGACTTTTTTATCGATAGTACCCATGTAGAAGTTCGCAAACAGGACACCTAGGGGAGAACCCATGGCGACCCCATCTACTTGTTTATACATGTGCCCATCCGGGCTGTTCACCCACATTGAATGAAGGAAGACTTCTTGGCGTACTTGCATACAACAGGTGACTCGAAAGGTTCCACGGGATCGGCGTACTACTGTCAAACTGACAGGACCGTCGTTCACACATCCAACCTAGTTGACGAGTCGGTCAACCAGGATTCCTCACGGTGGAATGGCCCAGCCACTAAACTGCCTCCTATACGGGTGAACTGCCACAGACGTCACATACGTCACTGCCCAGTCCACTTCTTGCAACGCACCTGTCCCGGAGCACTTGTTGCTCAATATTCCGTCAATTCCTTCTTCGGTCCACACAGGGAATGAAGGAAGACCTCTCAGAGTGCGTGCAGACAACAGGAGACGCCTATATCCACCGGAGCTCGGGTAATCCGTCAACTTGACAGGATTCCCTGGCGCACGTCTTGCCTTGCTGACGTGCCATGTGAGACTGATTGGCGACAGCATGGCGCTACAGCTGGACCCCCCTGCCTTCGTGACGTCATATTTGCCAAGGGAGGTTTTCATTGGCTCCCAGTGCCACGTCGCTGATGGTGACCAATCTGGTGTCACTGACGTCACACAGTTTTGGCAGGAGAACAGAGGAGCCAGCGCCATATTGGCTTCCTAAAGGGCGTATACCACAGGCCAAAATACTCTTCTTTTACAAATTTCTCGGCACTGTGAGAACACAATACTCTCCCACATATGTCAAACTGAGGCCCGCAACGTAGAGAACACTCGGGTAAAGTGGACATGACTCTTAAAGCTGGCGTGGGAGAAATAGAAGGGGGGGAACACCGTCACATACCCCTCCCCTTAAAATAAGAGTCATGTCTGGTTAGTGTAAGCGGGACAAGGCATTTGCAATTACGTGGTCCTTCCCACTGGAAAGCTTAACTTCCAGCCGCCAATGTGAGACACTCCTCATGTGTCTGTTGACCGTTTCCACGGTCACCCTTGGCGCCCACTGCTTTTCTAGCACGGACCGAGGACTCCATACCTCGTGTCCGTTCACCAGCTGGAACGGTGAGAAGTCTAACGATTCTGCCACTGCATTACGAATGGCCAACAAAACAGGGTCCACTGTCTCTTCCCACTCATCTTCCTGCTCTGCGCAGAACATTCTCAGAACTGTCTTCGAGATGGAGTGGAATCTTTCGATCGCCCCCTTCGACTGTGATCGGTAGGGCGACGACCGAGTCTGCATCACTCCCCAACTTGTCACTGTCTGCCCCAACCACTTAGACTGGAATATACTTCCACAGTCCTTCTTAATTGCTCTGGGCATTCCTACCCAAGAGAAAAAACGTTGTAGCCGCCCGGCTACTCCTCTCGACGTCGAACGTCGCATCGTGGTCACCCCCAGGTGACCCGCTGAGTCAACAGAGTGCGACAGATCCAACACTGCCGCTCTGCACTTGGCTGGCAACACTACCTGGCGTTTCGTACCTGGAGTGGCTTTTCCGGCCTTCATCCTTACAGGTCTCCACTGTCTCATTAATATGCCGTTCTGTCTGCAGAAATGAGTGGCCCTCTCAGTACCAACACGTCCTCCTTTGGCCTCACGAATCAATTTGGGGAATTCTGCCTGCTGCAATTCCTCGAGACGAGTGCGGTCCACCCCAAGAGAGCTGGTGAGGGTCACCTGTACCTCACCATCCGGGCTGCCTTCGCCCTCCACTCGCTCTCCGGGTTCCATGAAAAGGTGATCGATTCCCAGGCCGTTGGACGTCTCCTCGTCGGCCTTATCAGATCCACACCCTCCTTGTCCATCGCACTGCCTCGGAACTACAGCACAAACAGGGAACACCATCGTGGCTATTCCTTTCTCGTCCCCACAGGCGTCCAACACTCCGCCTTTCTTCTTGTAGTGCTCCAAGCACTCCTCGCCCTTCACGAGGTTCGGGAGGACACGTCCTAAACATGAGCCATTTCCCAAAATGACTTGTGCCTCAATCTTGGGCATCGATGCACAGACCCCCACTACTAGGGTTTGGCATCCATAATCTGAATTTAGGGTCACCCGGTGCAGGGGCATCCGCACTGGGCCTCCCACAAGTAGTAGGGAGTACAGCGTATGGGCCCTTTTTTTTTTAGGAAAAAGGGCCGATACGCTGTACAGCGTACGGACCCTTTTTTGCTTCTGGAAAAAAGGGACGCTACGCTGTATGGTTTTTCAGGTGAAATTGGGCACTCCCAGATTCGGAATTAGTGAAATCTTATGAGGAAAATAATTTCTGAGATTTTAGAAGTTTGTTAAGCGTTCTTATGAGGAAAATAAGTAGGAAAATTGTATAGAAATTTTTTAGAATAAATCGTGTTTGTGTCACAGCATTTCCAGATATACTCTACGGACATATTTTACCAGTTTTCAACACCTCGTATTTTTTTCAAAGTCCATTTTCAGAGAATATTGTCTTAGGCGTTTTTGTTAAGGAAAACAGACATCTTAGTCGTGAATTTAAGATTTATAATCATTTACGGCTGTTTCACCTGTTAAAAGACCAAAATTGAACAGAGTCCAGTTATAGACAGGAATTATTCAGAGACCAGTTTAAGCTCAAATTTCATCAGAGTTCAGTTTGTGCCCGAAAATATTCAGAGATTAGTTTATGCCAGAAATAATCAGAGTCCATTTGTAAACAGAATTTCATCAGAGTCCAGTTTAGGCCTGAAAATAATCAGAGTCAAGTTTTACCCTGAAATTAACAGAGTCCAATTAACCACAGAAATTCGTCAGAGTTCAGTTTTACCCTGAAATTAACAGAGTCCAATTAACCACAGAAATTCGTCAGAGTTCAGTTTAAGCTCAAAATTCGTCAGAGCCCAGTAAAGGTAAAAATTCGTCAGAGTCCAGTAAAGGCCAAAAATTCGTCAGAGTCCAGTTCATGATCAAATTAATCAGAGTCCAATTGAGGACCAAAATTTGTTAGAGTCCTCATTTATAAGTGTAGTCCCAATATTAACCTATCAATTTCCCTGAAATTTTTAAGTCACATTTCAACGCAGAGAAATATATGAAGTCAGTAAGCAAGCTCCAGCTCCAGTCCCCGCCTTAGCTCTCTCTTGTTTCTTTGTAAATAACCAATAAATTTTCATAAAATTTAAATCCATTATACTTCTAAATGAGTAAGTAAAGAGAACACAATTACAGAGTTCTAACTCTTGTCCTCAGCCTTTGTTCCCTCTCGTATCTTTGTTAATACCTAATCAAATTCCTTGAAATTTTAACTCCCTGTATATCAGACACCGTAAATAAGATCAAGTCAGTTTCCGAGTTCCGGCTCATGTCCCCCACCTTAGTTTCATTTGTACAAGTTCGTTAGTAACAGACTAAGTTCCCTGAAATTTGTAACAGCGGTATTTTCAGACGTATTAAAATACAATAATTTAGTTTAACGAGCTCCAGCTCCCGTCCACTGCCTTAGCTCATTTGTACAAGTTCGTTAGTAACAGACTAAGTTCCCTGAAATTTGTAACAGCGGTATTTTCAGACGTATTAAAATACAATAATTTAGTTTAACGAGCTCCAGCTCCCGTCCACTGCCTTAGCTCATTTGTACATGTTCTTTATTATCAGAGCAATTCACCTAAAATTTAAGATCACTATATGTCTAACGTAGTAAAATAAATCAAGACATTAACCAAGTTTCAGCTCATGTCCTCGTCCTTAGTTCAATGTTCATCAAATTATTTCAGATCATGCCCCTCCAACCCGTCCTCACACAAGACAGCACATATATGACTTAATGCTTAAAGTCTATATGTTGAATGTGATTTAGTACATATGTGATATATTCCCAGTTACCTTTTTTACCAAGGCCCAAACTCTTCCTCGCGTACCAATTTACGTCTCACAGTACCCGTCCATCAACGTAGATAGCAGAATAGTCGTGATTGGTTCAATTATAACGAAAATTGTAGTTTTCAGGACCCACATGGGTTGTGAAATTTACCTACTATTGTCCATGCTCTTAGAATATTACGGATCAGCTACATCCTATTGAAGGCTCGTAGTTTTGTTTTGAGAAATATTAGTTGTTCTTAGTAAATTATAATAAGCACTATAAATTATTACATTAAATAACAGTGCTTCACCAATCAATATTATATACAATAGTCTGTGCTTTAAAAATATTTAAAGAATGTTTTGTAGGAACGCTAACAGAAAACGATGTTACGTTGGAATGTCTATGGGGCAAACTACGGCAAACAAGATGGTATGGTGTCTACTATAGCAACTATAGGATGGGTATATTGTCCACTACCACCTGTTAGGTGAGTAAGGGGTTCAATACCACCCACAGGATGGGTATGGGGGGGTCACATCCACCCGCAGGATGGGTATGGGGATCACATCCACCCATAGAATGGGTATGGGGTCCAATAACACCCACTGGATGTGTATGGCGTCCATTGCCGCCCACAGGATGAGTATAGGGTCCAGTATCGCCCACAGGATTAGTATATAGGGTCCACTGCCACCCACAGGGTCGGTAGAGGGTCCACTACCGCCCACTATCGCAGAGTGCACTCCTGGCATTGAACGCACATAGCAGTGACACCCATAAAATAGTCAGTGATATTCGAATGAATGTTAGCTGCTAAAGAAAACAGATTTGAAATTAAATTCCTATGGATACCATCACATGTTGGCATCTCGAGGCATGACACTGTTGATATGCTTGCAAAGACAGCCTGTAGAAAACCAGTGGTAGAAATTGATATGGGTGTTTCATTAGCAGTGACAAAGAGAATACTTAAACAATATCTAATGAAGATCTCACCGACCTAACAAATTCACAAAGACCTGAAAGTTGTAGCATTAAATATTATGATAGATATCGTGAGGAGACATTCACATATTGGACTAATAGAACAAGAACCCAGCAATGTGATGTTATAGTGGCCAGAATTCGCCTGGGATATAGACGTATCTGGCAGCTTTCTCAAACTCAAATGTCGAGTACCTAAATAAACATTTGATTTGACATTTGATTTGAGTACACAATGTGTGAACTTTGTGAAAGAGAAAACATGCACTCTCTTCAACATTATATTGTAGAATGTCCCATATTGTCTGACTTTCGACCTTCTGGGCTGAGGTATGCTGAACTGTGTAATTACTATATGAGTATTGGAACACTTGATGATATATTGGACTTGTATCCAAGATTGACCATGCAATGTATCATTTATACAATGTATGTATGTGATGTAACTATATAACCTGAGCTTGTAAAAGCACCTTAATCACCTTCAGTGATTAAGTGCTTTTGCACACTAGTTCTCTGTCAGCTATCTCACCCTTCAGAGTAAAGAGACAAATGTATGTGAATGCATGTGTGTGTATATATAGCATGTATATGTATATGTACGTAATATGTTGTGTGTATGTACCTTGTCAATGCACATTCATGACACTTCGAACACTTTATGTAGGGCATACGTAATCTGTGTATCTAGTATTTAGGTATGTAGTTAACTTAGCATTTTAAAGTAACAAATGTTCCGACCCATAATGTAAACAGACCCAACTATGGGATGGTTAACCCAAGTATCGCGTTTCCAAAGGGTCGCCCATGTTGGAAAAGACGAACGCCGAAAGTAATATGTTGAAAACATCTTGATGTCTTATTAAACCAAAATT
>WNGS01008700.1:0-20581 GCA_020271785.1 Procambarus virginalis
GCGAGAGGGCAGAGACAAAAGACACAAAAAATGGAATCAATACAGGAAGAGGCCCAACCCCCAAACATACCAGCGACAAAAAGACGCGAGAAACAACTACACGGCAGTGAGGAGAGAGGCAGAAAGAAATTTTGAAAAAGGGATTGCAGACAAATGTAAAACAGAACCAGGTCTATTCTATAAATTCATAAACAACAAATTGCAGGTAAAAAGGATAATATTCAGAGGTTGAAAATGGGAAATAGATTCACGGAAAATGAAAAGGAAATGTGTGAAACATTAAACGAAAAGTTCCAAAGTGTGTTTGTACAAAATGAATCTTCAGGGAACCAGATACAATAAGAATTCCAGAGAACAACATAGAGCACATAGAGTGTCTAGAGACGAAGTGGAAAAAATGCTCAAGAGCTAAATAAGAACAAAGCAGTTGGTCCAGATGGAGTTTCACCATGGGTTCTGAGAGAATGTGCACCTGAGCTCAGCATCCCTCTTCAACTGATCTTTCAGGCATCCCTGTTTACAGGAGTTGTAGCTGATGTGTGGAAAAAGGCTAACATAGTTCCAATTTACAAGAGTGGAAGCAGGGAAGACCCCCTTAATTATAGACCGGTATCATTGACAAGTGTAATAGTCAAAATATTGGAAAAAATAATTAAAACTAAATGGGTAGCACACCTGGAGAGAAATGATATAATATCAGACAGACAGTATGGTTTTCGATCTGGTAGATCCTGTGTATCGAATTTACTCAGTTTTTATGATCGAGCAACAGAGATATTACAGGAAAGAGATGGTTGGGCTGACTGCATCTATCTGGACCTAAAAAAGGCTTTCGACAGAGTTCCACATAAGAGGTTGTTCTGGAAACTGGAAAAATTGGAGGAGTGACAGGTACGCTTCTAACATGGATGAAAAACTTTCTGACTGATAGAAAAATGAGGGCTGTGATCAGAGGCAATGTATCGGACTGGAGAAATGTCACAAGTGGAGTACCACAGGGTTCAGTTCTTGCACCAGTGATGTTATTGTCTACATAAATGATCTACCAGTTGGTATACAGAATTATATGAACATGTTTGCTGATGATGCTAAGATAATAGGAAGGATAAGAAATTTAGATGATTGTCATGCCCTTCAAGAAGACCTGGACAAAATAAGTATTTGGAGCAACACTTGGCAAATGGAATTTAATGTGAATAAATGCCATGTTATGGAATGTGGAATTGGTGAACATAGACCCACACAACCTATATATTATGTGAGAAATCTTTAAAGAATTCTGATAAAGAAAGGGATCTAGGGGTGGTTTTAGATAGAAAACTGTCACCTGAGGACCACATCAAGAACATTGTGCGAGGAGCCTATGCTACACTTTCTAACCTAAGAATTGCTTTTAAATACATGGATGGAGAAATACTAAAGAAATTGTTCACGACTTTTATTAGACCAAAGCTGGAATATGCAGCGGTTGTATGGTGCCCTTATCTTAAGAAGCACATCAACAAACTGGAAAAGGTGCAACGACATGCCACTAAGTGGCTCCCAGAAATGAAGGACAAGAGCTATGAGGAGAGGTTAGAGGCATTAAATATGCAAAAACTAGAAGATAGAAGAAAAAGAGGCGATATGATCATACGTACAAAATAGTAACAGGAATTGATAAAATCGACAGGGAAGATTTCCTGAGACCTGGAACTTCAAGAACAAGAGGTCATAGATTTAAACTAGCTAAACACAGATGCCGAAGAAACGTAAGAAAATTCACTTCGCAAATAGAGTGGTAGACGGTTGGAACAAGTTAAGTGAGAAGGTGGTGGAGGCCAAAACCGTCAGTAGTTTCAAAGCGTTATATGACAAAGAGTGCTGGGAAGACGGGACACCACGAGCGTAGCTCTCATCCTGTAACTACACTTAGGTAATTACACTTAGGTAATTACACACACACACAACACACACACACACACACACACACCACGCACACGACATGACACGCACAGCACACGCACCACGAACACACACACAAACACACACACGGGGGCCGGGGAGCCCGGACACATGACACAGAGGGCCGGACACAGGACACAGGTGCCGGACACAGGTGGCCGGACATAGGCACAGGTGGCCGGACACAGGACACAGGTGGCCGGACACAGGACACAGAGGGCCGGACACAGGACACAGGTGGCCGGACACAGGTGGCCGGACACATGACACAGGGGGCCGGACACAGGACACAGAGGGCCAGACACAGGACACAGGTGGCCGGACACAGGACACATGGGGCCAGACACAGGACACGGGGGGCCGGACACAGGACACAGGGGGCCAGACACAGGACACAGGGGGCCGGACACAGGACACAGGGGGCCGGACACAGGACACATGGGGCCAGACACAGGAGGCCGGACACAGGACACAGGGGGCCAGACACAGGACACAGGGGGCCAGACACAGGACACATGGGGCAGACACAGGACACAGGGGGCCGGACACAGGACACAGGGGGCCGGACACAGGGCCGGACACAGGACACAGGTGGCGGACACAGGACACAGGTGGCCGGACACAGGACACAGGTGGCCGGACACAGGACACAGGTGGCCGGACACAGGACACAGGTGGCGGACACAGGACACAGCTGGCCGGACACAGGACACAGGTGGCCGGACACAGGACACAGCTGGCCGGACACAGGACACAGGTGGCCGACACAGGTATCAAGTAATGATAAGAGGAGCCTAATATGGAGATCTGGAGTCAATATGACGTCTACAGGTCTATATCAAGTGTGTTTGTGTGTTTGTGTGTGTGAGTCAGCCTCCACCACATCACTGCCTAATGCATTCCATCCGTTAACTACTCTGACACTGAAAAAATTATTTCTAACGTCCCTGTGGCTCATCTGGGTACTAAGTTTCCACCTGTGTCCCTTGTTCGTGTCCACCCGTGTTGAAGAGTTTGTCTTTGTCCGCCCTGTCAATTCCCCTGAGAATTTTGTAGGTGGTTATCATGTCTCCCTTACTCTTCTGTCTTCTAGGGACGTGAGTTTCAGTTCTTTTGCCTTTCCTCGTAGCTCAATCCTCTCAGTTCCGGACGAGCCTGGTGGCATACCGCTGAATCTTCTCTAACTTTGTCTTGTGTTTAACTAGGTATGAACTCCAGGCTGGAGCTGCATACTCCAGGATTGGTCTTACATAAGTGGTATACAGGTCCTGAAAGATTCCTTACACAAGTTTCTAAGGCAGTTCTTATGTTGGCCAGTCTAGCATATGCCGCTGATGATATTCTTTTGATGTGGGCTTCTGGGGACAGGTTCGGTGTGATATCAACCCCCCAGATCTCTCTCTCTATTTGACTCTTGCAGCATTTCACCTCCCAGATAACCCCCCCCCCCAACACACACCATACCAACCCCCAAACCCCCCACATGTGTTTGTGTAGTCCTGGCTCACAACCCTGGGCTCACAACCCCGGGCTCAAACCCCGGGCTCACAACCCGGGCACACAACCCTGGGCTCACAACCCGGGCACACAACCCGGGCTCACAACCCGGGCACACAACCCGGGCACACAACCCCGGGCTCACAACCCCGGGCTCACAACCCCGGGCACACAACCCGGGCTCACAACCCCGGGCACACAACCCCGGGCTCACAACCCCGGGCTCACAACCCCGGGCACACAACCCCGGCTCACAACCCCGGGCTCACAAACCCGGGCACACAACCCCGGGCTCACAACCCGGGCACACAACCCCGGGCTCACAACCCGGGCACACAACCCCGGGCTCACAACCCGGGCACACAACCCGGGCTCACAACCCCGGGCTCACAACCCGGGCTCACAACCCCGGGCTCACACCCCGGGCTCACAACCCCGGGCTCACAACCCCGGGCAACAACCCCGGGCACACAACCCCGGGCTCACAACCCGGGCTCACAACCCCGGGCTCACAACCCGGGCACACAACCCGGGCTCAAACCGGGCACACAACCCCGGGCTCACAACCCCGGGCAACAACCCCGGCTCACAACCCGGGCTCAAACCCGGGCTCACAACCCCGGCACACAACCCCGGCTCACAACCCCGGGCACACAAACCCGGTCTCACAACCCGGTCTCACAACCCCGGGCTCACACCCCGGGCTCACAACCCGGGCTCAAAACCCCGGGCACACAACCCCGGGCTCACAACCCCGGGCACACAACCCGGGCACACAACCCCGGTCTCACAACCCCGGGCTCACAACCCCGGCTCACAACCCCGGGCACACAACCCCGGGCACACAACCCCGGGCTCACAACCCGGGCACACAACCCCGGGTCACAACCCCGGGCACACAAACCCGGGCACCAACCCGGGCAACCCCCCCCCCACCACAACCCCGGGCTCACAACCCGGGCTCACAACCCCGGGCTCACAACCCCGGGCTCACAACCCCGGCACACACCCCGGGCACACAACCCGGGCTCACAACCCCGGGCTCACAACCCCGGGCTCACAACCCGGGCACACAACCCCGGGCTCACAACCCCGGGCACACAACCCCGGGCTCACAACCCGGTCTCACAACCCCGGTCTCACAACCCCGGCTCACAACCCCGGTCTCACAACCCCGGTCTCACAACCCCGGCACACAACCCCGGTCTCACAACCCCGGTCTCACAACCCCGGGCTCACAACCCCGGTCTCACAACCCCGGTCTCACAACCCCGGGCACACAACCCCGGTCTCACAACCCGGTCTCACAACCCCGTCTCACAACCCGGGCTCACAACCCCGGCTCACAACCCCGGCTCACAACCCCGGGCTCACAACCCCGGGCTCAAGGTCAGGCCACGTGAGGCAAGACAACAACCCCGCCACAACTAGACCCGTAAATCACCTCTCAACCACCAATTAGCGAGGCGGTCCTCGTCCCCCCCCCCTTGGAGGGACTCCTGGGGGGCGGGGGTCAGGAGGAATACATGAAGGTAAATGGCATATTATATATATATATATATATATATATATATATATATATTATATATATATATATATATATATATATTAGGTGTCCTACAGGGTCACCCGCTTGCTCCTTTTCTTTTCTGCCTAGTCATCAAGGAAGTCACCGATAACCTGTCCAGTGAGCTCAACATTTGGTTCTTGGATGATGGTACTCTAGCCGGCTCCCCAGACTCACTCTTGGACGACATAAGAATAATTCAGGAGCAAGGAGCAAGTCTAGGCCTCACCCTGAACCCTTCCAAGTGCGAAATAACCTCCACCAACCAGCACATAATAGAGCAAATAAAGGTTGTTTTGCCTGACATTCATACAACCAACCCTGAGGACAGCACACTCCTAGGTGCTCCTCTTGGAGGGAATGCCATCGACGAGGTCCTTGGTAAGAAGATCACTGATCACTTAGGGAGCCGGTCGGCCGAGCGGACAGCACGCTGGACTTGTGATCCTGTGGTCCTGGGTTCGATCCCAGGCGCCGGCGAGAAACAATGGGCAGAGTTTCTTTCACCCTATGCCCCTGTTACCTAGCAGTAAAATAGGTACCTGGGTGTTAGTCAGCTGTCACGGGCTGCTTCCTGGGGGTGGAGGCCTGGTCGAGGACCGGGCCGCGGGGACACTAAAAAGCCCCGAAATCATCTCAAGATAACTTCAAGATAACCTGACCTGAAGAGGATGAACGAGAGGAATGAAGACATCCATACTCATGATGCACTTTACCTCATCACCAGATGCTTGTCCCTCCCCAGGCTGACCTACTTTCTAAGATGTTCGCCATCTTTCAACAATATTAAATTAGAAGAGTACGACAGCTTGCTGAAATCAATGCCAGAAAAAGCCCTCAATCTTTCTCTTAGCGACTCACAGTGGAAACAGGCCTCCCTTTCTGTCAGACTCGGGGGCCTCGGCGTGTGCACAGCAACACAAATTGCGGTACCAGCGTTCCTGTCCTCTTCAGTGGGGTCTGACAACTTGGTGAAGGAAATCCTACCTGAGCACCTAGTTCAACAGGCAGGGGTACATGATCCCAGCTTCACAGACTGCACAACCAAATGGGTCTCTCTCGCAGGACCAGCACCCCAACCACTGCCTTCTGAAGCCCATAAGCAATCCAGCTGGGATCGCCCCATTGCCGACCAAGAAGCTGCGACTTTGCTAGAAGCTGCGACAACACCACATGACACTGCCCGACTTAGAGCAGTAGCAGCTCCCCATGCAGGCGATTTCCTATTAGCAACCCCAATGTCAGCAACCGGCACCCGTCTCACACCGCAGGCCCTCCGAATTACCGTGGCTCTCCGCCTCGCTGCCCCAATCCACACCGAATACAGGTGTATTTGCGGCGAGGCAGAGGCCGACAGGTACGGACGACATGGCCTTCTCTGCCAAAGGACAGGAGGATGGCATGCAAGACACGGCGAGGTTATCGACATTATTAAGAGAAGCTTTACCGCAGCCGGTTGTCCAGCAGAGAGAGAGCCCCGTTACCTAATGCCCCGCAACTCTGAGGAGCCTGTCGATCGCCCAAACGGGATCACTGGGAACTCCTGGAAGAATGGTAGACAGTTGGTGTGGGACTACACTTGCGTTTCAACCTTAGCCAACACCTATGTTGACTTCAGTGTTGCACAGGCAGCAGGTGCTGCCAATCACCGGGAAGCAGGCAAGTCATGTAAATACAGAGACCTTGATCACCACTACAATTTTGTCCCCATTGCCTCGGAGACACTTGGTGCCTGGGGTAAATGTGCTGCTAGCTTTTTGAAGGAGTTGGGGTCCAAGAAAATTGAAAAACTAGAGACCCTAGAGCTGCCAGTTTTCTCTTTCAGCGCCTTAGTGTGACAATTCAGAGAGGAAATGCTCACTGCATCCATGGTTCCTGCCCGCCATCTGAGGAGCTGGAGGAGCTGTACAACTTGTGACAAGCAGCCTTGTACCTTGCATGTAACCAATGTTGTAACCCTTTTTGTGTAATGACATTTTCAAATAAAGTTAGATATATATACACACACATACCATAAGAATAGGGGTGGTAGGAGAAGAAAATATCAAAGTGTTCAGTGAGGATCCACAAGGTCTTCTCTGAGTACTCTTTATTTTCTTCTCCGAGGCTATGGGTCCCTACACGTGCACCAGAGGTGGTACTCCTTCTAGGATAGATACATATATCTACGTATATATATATATATATATATATATATATATATATATATATATATATATATATATATATATATATATATATAATGTCCTCAGGTGTGTACTCGTCACGAGTCGTCAGGATTGGTAGGTTGGTCTCTCCACTTCACCCCTCCCCCCACCTTGACCTTTGACCCAGACCCGCCAGTGACAGGACAACAATTTTCCTGGCGTCAAATTACTCTTGAGGGTGAGAGAAGGTGACAGGAGGGAGGGGGGAGAGAGAGGGGAGTGAGGGAGGGGAGAAGGAGAGAGGAGAGAGAGGCAGGCACCCCTCTCCCTTCACCCTTAACTAAAAATAAAGTACAGGACGCTTAGAGAGACAATCACAATATGCTCAGACGCATCTGTGTGTGTATATTTTTTTTTTAATTTTGCCCCGAGGGGTGAGTTTATTGGGCAGCGTCACTCATGTTTGGAGACTTGTACACATTTCAGTGCAAGGAGTAAGGCAAATAGTTCAGTCTGACTTGATACATTAATTGTAAGTGACTCTTTATCATCCTTAAATGCTCTCAACTCTTTAAGTCATAACTGTAACATACTCGTGTCCGAAGCTAGACACAAATACAACAAAATTATTAATGATGGTAACAGAGTCCATTTCATGTGGTCTCCATCTCATGTTGGCCTCCGAATGCATGATAGAGCTGATAAGTTAGCCAAAGAATCTGCCTTTAAAGGAGCCGTTGAGTGTAACCTTGGATTGTCAATGAGCAATCTGAGAGCAGCAGTACACCGAGAACTTCAACAAGATCTTGTAGATCTGAGGCAAAGTGAAATTGACACCAGTAATTCCATCTATCATCATACTATCATGCAAGAGGAGCCACACATCTATGGATCATCCAATAAAATCAGCAGACTTCTAGATGTTACTGCTGCTCGGCTTAGACTCGGTTACAAGTATCTCTGGGAATTCTCATTATCTGCCGATGTAGACCTGACCAAATGTAAACTGTGAACAAAATTATTCGCACACCCTCCGTCACTATGTGATGGAGTGCGAAAAGATACGTGAATTTAGAGACAATTCTATAACCAATGTTCCAGTGATGTGTAAATATTTCATTCAAAATGATCTGCTACCAGAAATTTTAGCCAAATATCCCCAGTTTGCTAACTGTAGGTAGTAACTGAGTGATTGTAACCTATCCACCGCTGCCCACTGGATGGGAGGCGGTGTGCAGGACAAACATATAAATTGTGACACTAGCTCTCCACATATGTCAGTTGCTTAATTTAGAACCTGTACTTGAGGTCGATCTCGAACCCATTGTTGATGTGACGACTTATATTGAATTTTGTAACTAGTTCATCAAGATTGTAACTTGCTTAGCTAAATGAATTGTGGGGTTCAGTCCCTGAGTCCATTATGTGCCTCTGTAACCCTTTCCACTACCGCCCACAAGATGGGTATGGGGTGCATAATAAATGAAATAAACTAACTAGCGTCACTCATACTGTGAGTGGACACACCGTCATAGTGACAGTATTGGGCAGCGTCACTCATCCTGTGAGTGGACACACCGTCATAGTGACAGTATTGGGCAGCGTCACTCATCCTGTGAGTGAACACACCGCCACAGTGACAGTATTGGGCAGCGCCACTCATCTTGTGAGTGGACACCGCCATACTGACAGTATTGGGCAGCATCACTCATCCTGTGAGTGGACACACCGCCATAGTGACAGTATTGGGCAGCGTCACTCATCCTGTGAGTGGACACACCGCCATAGTGACAGTATTGGGCAGCGTCACTCATCCTGTGAGTGGACACACCGCCATACTGACAGTATTGGGCAGCATCACTAATCCTGTGAGTGGACACACCGCCATAGTGACAGTATTGGGCAGTGTCACTCATCCTATCAGTGGACACACCGCCATAGTGACAGTATTGGGCAGCGCCACTCATCCTGTGAGTGAACACACCGCCAAAGTGACAGTATTGGGCAGCGCCACTCATCCTATGAGTGGACACACCGCCATAGTGACAGTATTGGGCAGTGTCACTCATCCTGTGAGTGAACACACCGCCACAGTTACAGTATTGGGCAGCGTCACTCATCCTGTGAGTGGACACACCGCCATAGTAACAGTATTGAGCAGCGTCACTTGTCCTGTGAGTGGACACACCGCCATAGTGACAGTATTGGGCAGCGCCACTCATCCTGTGAGTGGACACACCGCCATAGTGACAGTATTGGGCAGAGCCACTCATCCTGTGAGTGAACACACCGCCATAGTGACAGTATTGGGCAGCGCCACTCATCCTGTGAGTGGACACACCGCCATAGTGACAGTATTGGGCAGCGCCACTCATCCTGTGAGTGGACACACCGCCATAGCAGCATGTACAACACTCCCCAATAGGAAGAAAACCCGCTGGGTTGTTCATCCTGTCACTTGTACCCAGACACAGCTGGGACTTGCTTAACTGTCTCAAGTGAACAGCTCCTCAAACAAGAAGATTAACATCTGTCAACCCTTAAAATCTAACGTTATCTTGCGGGTGCAAAATGGGGGAATCTGTTAAGAGCAGTATCAATATTTGACAAATAGTGTTTTCCTAACTCAAACAATGTGGGGTTTATTATTCTACACATATTTCTAATGTCTCTCAGGTGTTCACATTCACGTAGATAGTGGTCAAGGCGGTGTCCATCACTCTCACCACAGATTCTGCAACTCCGCTGATCAACTGTTGTTTCCATTCCAAATCTCCATGGATATTTGTATCCAAGACGGATTCTCGCTATTACTGATTCTCTCCCTCGTCCTCCTCCTCTTCGGCCATAACGATTGGGATTGCCAGCTGCAATGATTGGGATTGCCAGCTGCAATGATTGGGATTGCCAGCAGCAACCATGTTGTACCATCGTACAGATTCACTGGTTTGTGCTTCTATCCTCCTTTCCTCAGTTACCTTGTCACGGTGATGTTGCCTGACAATACCTCTAATTTGTAGTAGAGTCTTGGGTATGAAGTATTCAATATGGTCTCCTTCAGCGCCTTCAGCAGCCACCACATCTGCTCCTTCACTCCCACATATCCCAACATGGGAGGGGGCTCCCCCAACATGGGAGGGGGCTCCCCCAACATGGGAGGGGGCTCCCCCAACATGGGAGGGGGCTCCCCCAACATGGGAGGGGGCTCCCCCAACATGGGAGGGGGCTCCCCCAACATGGGAGGGGCTCCCCAACATGGGAGGGGGTCCCCAACATGGGAGGGGCGCCCCAACATGGGAGGGGCGCCCCAACATGGGAGGGGCGCCCCAACATGGGAGGGGCTCCCCCAACATGGGATGGGATCCCCAACATGGGAGGGGATCCACAGCATGGGAGGGGCTCCCCAACATGGGAGGGGGCGCCCCAACATGGGAGGGGGCTCCCCAACATGGGAGGGGCTCCCCAACATGGGAGGGGGCGCCCCAACATGGGAGGGGCGCACCAACATGGGAGGGGATCCACAGCATGGGAGGGGCTCCCCAACATGGGAGGGGCCTCCCCAACATGGGAGGGGATCCACAGCATGGGGGGGGGGCGCACCAACATGGGAGGGGATCCACAGCATGGGAGGGGGCTCCCCAACATGGGAGGGGCTCCCCAACATGGGAGGGGCTCCCCAACATGGGAGGGGGCTCCCCAACATGGGAGGGGCTCCCCAACATGGGAGGGGGCGCCCCAACATGGGAGGGGCTCCCCAACATGGGAGGGGCTCCCCAACATGGGAGGGGCCTCCCCAACATGGGAGGGGGCTCCCCAACATGGGAGGGGCTCCCCAACATGGGAGGGGCTCCCCAACATGGGAGGGGGCTCCCCAACATGGGAGGGGGCTCCCCAACATGGGAGGGGCGCCCCAACATGGGTGGGGGCTCCCCAACATGGGAGGGGGCTCCCCAACATGGGAGGGGCTCCCCAACATGGGAGGGGCTCCCCAACATGGGAGGGGGCGCCCCAACATGGGAGGGGGCTCCCCAACATGGGAGGGGCGCCCCAACATGGGAGGGGGTCCCCAACATGGGAGGGGCTCCCCAACATGGGAGGGGGCGCCCCAACATGGGAGGGGGCTCCCCAACATGGGAGGGGGCGCCCCAACATGGGAGGGGCTCCCCAACATGGGAGGGGGCTTGCCAACATGGGAGGGGGCGCCCCAACATGGGAGGGGGCTCCCCAACATGGGAGGGGCGCCCCAACATGGGAGGGGGTCCCCAACATGGGAGGGGCTCCCCAACATGGGAGGGGGCTCCCCAACATGGGAGGGGCGCCCCAACATGGGAGGGGCTCCCCAACATGGGAGGGGCTCCCCAACATGGGAGGGGGCTCCCCAACATGGGAGGGGCGCCCCAACATGGGAGGGGCTCCCCAACATGGGAGGGGGCGCCCCAACATGGGAGGGGGCTCCCCAACATGGGAGGGGCGCCCCAACATGGGAGGGATCCACAGCATGGGAGGGGCTCCCCAACATGGGAGGGGGCTCTCCAACATGGGAGGGGGCTCTCCAACATGGGAGGGATCCACAGCATGGGAGGCGGCGCCCCAACATGGGAGGGGGTCCCCAACATGGGAGGGGGTCCCCAACATGGGAGGGGATCCACAGGAACTTGACGACTCTTCCCTGGTTGGTTAGTACCATCACAGCTCTCTTGATCTCAGCGACTATCGCAAGATTTTCTGCCGGATTTTTACTAAGGATTTACAGAGCTGCTTTAGAGTCAGTGCAGATCACTGCGCCATTAGTGCTTTGTACAAGGAATCTTAACGCCATAACAATGGCAGTTAGCTCTGCTTGCGTTGAAGAGGCATTGTTCTCAATATGTGCTTTTTCTTCATTTCCGCGTTGAAAGGCATTATTCCTAATTACATGTATGCTACACCAGCCCTGTCAATGACAGGATTAGATGATCTGTCAGTGTAAATTTGATTTACAGTAGTTCGTTTCCGGCTTCTTTATGAATTTCCCCGAGATATTTGTACCTCATTTCTTGTGGTATTTTTTCACTGTCATTTCAATGATGATAATCCTGCACGAGTCATCCTCCCAGGGAGGTAACCTCTCTACAGGCAGGAGCTCACGGGCTTGCTCAAGCAGGTGAAGTTCTTCCAGGTAGCAGACTGATCTGTGATGCCATTTTTTGTTTCTCCTGTTTCCCCCTGAAAGTAGCACAGAACTCAGTTTTTTCTGTGCAATATTATTGTAATGGGAATCTCTGGCTATCCCAATTGCAAGCTTAGCATTTAGTTCCTTAATCCTGCTTTAAACACTGGGAGGGACAACTCCTCTCGTAGATTAGACGTTTTGGCAGTTCTTGGAACTCATAGAATAATTGTCATGGCTTCATTTTGGATGTGTTCAAGTTTTTTATATCGCTTTGGGAGTAGGTGCACAGAACTGGTGCGGCATAGTCTATGACGGAGCGCACATAGGCTGTGTACATCATTTTAAGCATGGCAATAGAGGCTCCATGTCCATTCCAGGTCATAGCTTTCAGTGCCCTGAGTCGACTTTTGCATGTTCCTATGAGTTGATTGAGCTCCTCTTTCTTCCCTTGTTAGAGCCGACAGTGACACCAAGGTACCGATAGTGGTCAACCCATTCAAGTGTTACACCATTAATTTGCAGTTCTTCATTTGCTCTCCGCTTGTGATGAGAGTATGCTTTTGTCTTGTTTGTGGAGAGAGTGAAACCGAGCTCAACATATTTCCTTCCAAGGAGTTCAATGGCCTGTTTAATTTTTCTCAAGGTTGAGGCATGTATTAGGACATCATCTGCATATCCCACTTATTGTGTTCCTTCCGGAAATTCAATATGGCGTTCATAAGCATGTTGAATAGTGTAGGGCTTAAGACTCCGCCTTGGGGGGTCCCGAGTTCCATATTCATTGTTCTGGACATTGCTCCATGGAAGCAAACCTTGGCTTTCCTTCCTGTGAGGTAGTCTTCAACCCATTTCATGAGTCTTCCCTTGACACCCATGCATGCAAGCTCGTCCAGGATCGCAATCCCCTGTGCTTTGTCGAAGGCTCCTTTAGTGTCAACAAATACAGAGTACCTAGCCGTGTCATTAGCCAAGTAATTAACTATACAATTTGCTGTGCTCCGTCCTTTAACAAATCCATTGACCCCCTCCCCTAACCTGCCTATTTTGTGCAACAGTCGGTTTAGAATGATCCTTTCAAGCATCTTGCAAGTGCATGAAACGAGACTGATAGGTCTGTAATTACCAGGGTCATTGGGCTTCGGTATGGGAACAATTATTGCGTGTTTCCATTGTGTGGGCAACACTCCACTTAGGAATGACTTGTTAAACAGGTGGAGTAATGGATTCCCAGACACTTCACACAGTGCATTGAGTATGTCGTAGGTGACGCCATCTTCACCAGGTGCTGTACTTTTACCCTTTTTCATAGCGCCCCTTACTTCTTGGGCTGTGATTGGGTCCCCATATTCGTCATCACTAGACAGTGCTCTTGTTATCCTAATCCTTCTGTCATCATGTCGCAGGAGCTGTTCCCTGCTGATTTCTGCAGGGAGGGAGGAGGAGGATGCTGCATCACTCCACTTGTAAATTAGTTCTTCAGCCTTACCCTGGGGGTCTTTGTGAGCCGCAGGCCGGGCTCTGCCACCCTTAGCTATCTGAATCTTTGCCCACACTTGTCTTGCAGATGTTTCTCTTCCATTGGAGCTAGTGAACTCAAGCCATTGTCTTCCCCGCTCTTTAATCTCCACTTCCCTGGCTACTTGACACACAGTTTTAAACAACTCTTGGTTACTCTCAGTGGGATGTCTCCGGTACTCTCTACTCATGTCTCGTACATTTGTGTTAAGCATCTTTATGTAATCGTTCTTGTATCATTTTATTTTCTTCCTCTGAGGGTTACTGCGCCAGGTCGTACGGCGCGGAACTCTGACACAGCTCTCAATTTGGTGATTAAGGTCATCAACAATTGTAGCAATGTCTTCGGGGATTTGGTATTCCGTGAACCAGTCACTCATCTTGTTTATGAAGTGCTGCCTCATATCTGGTCCGAGTGATAACCTTTTTCTTTTATTTGTCTCTTTCCTTCTCTTGCTCATGTCGACGGTGGCAATTAGTGCCCAATGGTCACTACATAAACTGTGCATCTACACATGGAGAATACTGGAGGGCCAGGTCCCAAATCTGCACAGTAAAATAACAACGTACTGGCTTGAACGATATGGAAGAAAATGCAAGACTGAACCAGTGAAGAGCAGAGGTGCCATAGGCACAATCAGAGAACACTGTATAAACATCAGAGGTCCGCGGTTGTTCAACGTCCTCCCAGCGACTATAAGAAATATTGCCGGAACAATCGTGGACATCTTCAAGAGAAAACTGGACTGTTTTCTAAGAGAAGTTCCGGACCAGCCGGGCTATGGTGGGTATGTGGGCCTGCGGGCCGCTCTAAGCAACAGCCTGGTGGACCAAGCTCTCACAAGTCAAGCCTGGCCTCGGGCCGGGCTTGGGGAGTAGAAGAACTCCCAGAACCCATCAACCAGGTATCAACCAGGTGCACAATGTGTGTACTGGCATCCGTGTCCTGTGCATTCAGCAGGAGAGCATAGTCTAATCTTCCTCCTCTGAGGTGAGTTGGCTGATCATCACCCAGGACTCTAAGGTTTTCACTTCCCCTGACAAAGAGTGACAGTTTCCGTCCATGGACATGGGTGCCAACTGTCATCAGCCCAAAGTGTGGGTGCCTGTCACTAAGGTCACTCACCAGCAGGATAGGTTCTTCGTTAATAAATTCATGTAATGTGTCAAGGTCAAGTTTATTCTGTGGCACATATAGGTTGATTATATGTAGGATTGTGTATATATGTAACTGCTACACAGAGGCATCTGAGTGTGAATATGTGATATCCCACTTGCTATCGTAACATGGTGTCAGCAAGGCGGACAGCCCGCCTGCTATCGTAACATGGTGTCAGCAAGGCGGACAGCCCACCTGCTATCATAACAAGGTGTCAGCAAGGCGGACAGCCAGCCTGCTATCATAACATGGTGTCATCAAGGCGGACAGCCCGCCTGCTATCATAACATGGTGTCAGCAAGGCGGACAGCCCGCCTGCTATCATAACATGGTGTCAGCAAGGCGGACAGCCCGCCTGCTATCATAACATGGTGTCAGCAAGGCGGACAGCCCGCCTGCTATCATAACAAGGTGTCAGCAAGGCGGACAGCCCGCCTGCTATCATAACATGGTGTCAGCAAGGCGGACAGCCCGCCTGCTATCATAACATGGTGTCAGCAAGGCGGACAGCCCGCCTGCTATCATAACATGGTGTCAGCAAGGCGGACAGCCCGCCTGCTATCATAACATCGTGTCAGCAAGGCGGACAGCCCGCCTGCTATCATAACATGGTGTCAGCAAGGCGGACAGCCCGCCTGCTATCATAACATCGTGTCAGCAAGGCGGACAACCCGCCTGCTATCATAACATGGTGTCAGCAAGGCGGACAGCCCGCCTGCTATCATAACATGGTGTCAGCAAGGCGGACAGCCCGCCTGCTATCATAACATGGTGTCAGCAAGGCGGACAGCCTGCCTGCTATCATAACATGGTGTCAGCAAGGCGGACAGCCCGCCTGCTATCATAACAAGGTGTCAGCAAGGCGGACAGCCCGCCTGCTATCATAACATGGTGTCAGCAAGGCGGACAGCCCGCCTGCTATCATAACATGGTGTCAGCAAGGCGGACAGCCCGCCTGCTATCATAACATGGTGTCAGCAAGGCGGACAGCCCGCCTGCTATCATAACATGGTGTCAGCAAGGCGGACAGCCCGCCTGCTATCATAACATGGTGTCAGCAAGGCGGACAGCCCGCCTGCTATCATAACAAGGTGTCAGCAAGGCGGACAGCCCGCCTGCTATCATAACATGGTGTCAGCAAGGCGGACAGCCCGCCTGCTATCATAACATGGTGTCAGCAAGGCGGACAGCCCGCCTGCTATCATAACATGGTGTCAGCAAGGCGGACAGCCCGCCTGCTATCATAACATCGTGTCAGCAAGGCGGACAGCCCGCCTGCTATCATAACATGGTGTCAGCAAGGCGGACAGCCCGCCTGCTATCATAACATGGTGTCAGCAAGGCGGACAGCCCGCCTGCTATCATAACATGGTGTCAGCAAGGCGGACAGCCCGCCTGCTATCATAACTCACACTGTATTTGCCATTCCCTTGTTCCGTCGCCTGTGCCTCTCTACCCTGTTTACAATACAAAATAAAAGGCTCCAGTGAGAGAGTATCAGTGAGGGGTGACTCCCCTACCTTGCTCCTGTACTCTGGGTGAGAGGGGAGAGAGAGGGAGAGGGAGAGGGAGAGGGAGAGAGGGAGAGGGGGAGGGAGAGAGGGAGAGGGGAAGAGAGGCACAGAGACGAGCAGAGAGAGCCATCTGGTGGAAATATAATGAGATTATTATCAATAATGTCTTCATATGTTCCATTATTTTTCGTAATAAAATTCTAAGTAAATTATCTTCTGGGGGTGATAGTGGGTCATCCATCCCCCCCCTCTCCTGGGGGGGTGTTAGTGGGTCATCCATCCCCCCCCTCTCCTGGGGGTGTAGTGGGTCATCCATCCCCCCCCTCTCCTGGGGGTGTTAGTGGGTCATCCATCCCCCCCCTCTCCTGGGGGGTGATAGTGGGTCATCCACCCCCCCCTCTCCTGGGGGGTGATAGTGGGTCATCCACCCCCCTCTCCTGGGGGTGTTAGTGGGTCATCCACCCCCCTCTCCTGGGGGTGATAGTGGGTCATCCACCCCCCTCTCCTGGGGGTGATAGTGGGTCATCCATCCCCCCCTCTCCTGGGGGTGATAGTGGGTCATCCATCCCCCCCTCTCCTGGGGGTGATAGTGGGTCATCCATCCCCCTCTCCTGGGGGTGATAGTGGGTCATCCATCCCCCCTCTCCTGGGGGTGATAGTGGGTCATCCATCCCCCCTCTCCTGGGGGTGATAGTGGGTCATCCATCCCCCCTCTCCTGGGGGTGATAGTGGGTCATCCATCCCCCTCTCCTGGGGGTGATAGTGGGTCATCCATCCCCCCCTCTCCTGGGGGTGTTAGTGGGTCATCCATCCCCCCCTCTCCTGGGGGTGATAGTGGGTCATCCATCCCCCCTCTCCTGGGGGTGATAGTGGGTCATCCATCCCCCCTCTCCTGGGGGGTGATAGTGGGTCATCCATCCCCCCTCTCCTGGGGGTGATAGTGGGTCATCCATCCCCCTCTCCTGGGGGTGATAGTGGGTCATCCATCCCCCCTCTCCTGGGGGGTGATAGTGGGGTCATCCATCCCCCCTCTCCTGGGGGTGATAGTGGGTCATCCATCCCCCCTCTCCTGGGGGTGATAATGGGTCATCCACCCCCCCTCTCCTGGGGGGTGATAGTGGGTCATCCATCCCCCCTCTCCTGGGGGGTGATAGTGGGTCATCCACCCCCCCCTCTCCTGGGGGGTGATAGTGGGTCATCCACCCCCCTCTCCTGGGGGGGGTGATAGTGGGTCATCCATCCCCCCTCTCCTGGGGTGATAGTGGGTCATCCATCCCCCTCTCCTGGGGGTGATAGTGGGTCATCCATCCCCCCCCTCTCCTGGGGGGTGATAGTGGGTCATCCATCCCCCCTCTCCTGGGGGGTGATAGTGGGTCATCCATCCCCCCTCTCCTGGGGGGTGATAGTGGGTCATCCATCCCCCCTCTCCTGGGGGGTGATAGTGGGTCATCCATCACCCCCTCTCTGGGGGTGATAGTGGGTCATCCATCCCCCCTCTCCTGGGGGGTGATAGTGGGTCATCCATCCCCCCTCTCCTGGGGGGTGATAGTGGGTCATCCATCCCCCCCTCTCCTGGGGGGTGATAGTGGGTCATCCATCCCCCCCTCTCCTGGGGGGTGATAGTGGGTCATCCATCCCCCCCCTCTCCTGGGGGGTGATAGTGGGTCATCCATCCCCCCTCTCCTGGGGGGTGATAGTGGGTCATCCATCCCCCTCTCCTGGGGGGTGATAGTGGGTCATCCATCCTTGTGTTCTCATTTCTTATTAATTTTCTGCCATTATGTCTCCAGTCCTCATTATGTCTAGTCCAGTCAGACCTGAAATTAAACTCATCCGCTTTAATTTCCATATATAATGTTCATGCTGGAGAGTTAGTATGTACTTTAAGACTTTGCATATGTGACATGCTGCCGGCAACCTTCTCATCTTGAGGACACATATGTGGTGTGGCGTACATATGTATCGCAAACAATATGTAAAATTAGCAGACTAGGGTTATTGTGTTATTTAAATAGTTTTTCTGTCTGTATTATTAATACTTATTTTAATATTTGCTTTGAGAAATGACGGGTCCATGGACATGGGTGCCAACTGTCATCAGCCCAAAGTGTGGGTGCCTTCATAAGGTCACCACCAGCAGGATAGGTTCTTCGTTAATAAATTCATGTAATGTGTCAAGTCAAGTTTTATTCTGTGGCACATAATAGGTTGATATATGTAGTGATTGTGTATATATGTAAGCTGACACAGAGGCATCTGATGTGTGAATATGTGATATCCCACTTGCTAGCGTAACATGGGTAGCAAGGCATGACAGCCGCCTCATTCGTTAAAAACATGGTGGTCAGCAAGGCCGGAAATGCCAAAACAGCCTGCTATCATAACATAGTGTCAGCAAGGCGGACAGCCAGGCTGCTATCATAACATGGTGTCATCAAGGCGGACAGCCGCCTGCATCATAACATTGGTGTCAGCAAGCGGCAGCCCGCTCTGCTTATCTAAACAATGGTGTCAGCAAGGCGGACAGCCCGCTGCTACATAACATGGTGTCAGCAAGGCGGACACCCGCCTGCTATCAGAACAAGTTGTCAGCAAGGTGGACAGCCCGCCTGCTATCATAACATGATGTCAGCAAGGCTGACACGCCCGCCTGCCATCATAGACATGGTGTCAGCAAGGCGGACAGCCCGCCTGCTATCATAACATGTGTATCAGCAAGGCGGACAACCCGCCTGCTATCATAACATGTGTCAGCAAGGCTGGAAAGCCCGCCTGCTAGTCAAACAGTGTGTCAGCAGGCGACAGCCCGCCTGCTATCATAACATCGTTGTCAGCAAGCGGACAACCCGTCCTGCTATCATAACATGGTGGTTCAGCAAGAGCGCGACAGCCCGCATGCTATCATAACATGGTGTCATCAAGGCAGACAGCCCGTCGCCCCTGTTATCATAACAGGGTGTCCAAGGCGGACAGCTCCTGCTAATCATAACATGGTGTCAGCAAGGCGGACAGCCCGCCTCTATCATAACAAGGTGTCAGCAAGGGCGGACAGCCCGTCCTGCTAGCTCATAACATGGTGTCAGCAATGTGGACAGCCCGCCGTGCTATCATAACATGGTGTCAGCAATGTGGACAGCCCGCCTGCTATAATAACATGGTGTCAGCAAGGTGGACAGCCCGCCTAGCTATCGATAACATGGTGTCAGCAAGGTGGAACAGCCCGCCGTGCTAGCATAACAAGGTGTCAGCGAAGGCGGACAGCCCGCCTGCTATCATAAAAGATGTGTCAGCAAGGCGGACAGCCGCCTGCTATCATACAAAGGTGTCAGCAGTAGGGGACAGCCCGCCTGCTGATCGAACATGTGTCAGCAAGGCGGACAGCCTCGCCTTGCTATCATAACAGGTGTCAGTCAAGACCGCGGACGCCGCCTGCTATCATAACAGTCGTCCAGCAAGGCGGACAGGCGCCCCCTGCTATCATAACAAGGTGTCATAAGGCGGACAGCCCGCTGACTAGTCATACAAGTGTCGCAAGGCGGACAGCCGCCTCTATCATAACAATGTCATCAAGGCTGCTGGACAGCCAGCCCTGCTACCATACTCACACTGTATTTGCCATTCCCTTGTTCCGTCGCCTGTGCCTCTCTACCCTGTTTACAATACAAAATAAAAGGCTCCAGTGAGAGTGTATCAGTGAGGGGTGACTCCCCTACCTTGCTCCTGTACTTGGGTGAGAGGGGAGAGAGAGGGAGAGGGAGAGGGAGAGGGTGGAGAGGGAGAGAGATGGGGGAGGGAGAGAGGGAGAGGAGGGAAGGAGTGCCAAGACGAGCAGAGAGAGCCTCTGGTGGAAATATAATGAGATTATTATCATAATGTCTCATATGTTCCATCTATTTTTCGTAAAAAATTCTAAGAAATTATCTCTGGGGGTGATAGTGGTCATCCATCCCCCCCCCTCTCCTGGGGGGTGATGGTGGGTCATCCATCCCCCCCCCTCTCCTGGGGGGTGATAGTGGTCATCCATCCCCTCCCCTCTCCTGGGGTGATAGTGGGTCATCCATCCCCCCCCCCTCTCCTGGGGGGTGT
>WNGS01008704.1:0-10321 GCA_020271785.1 Procambarus virginalis
TGGGATTGAGATTTAGAGAGTCAAAGTAGCAAGTAGAAGGACATAGCGTCGAGGTACACAAAAATGAAGGCAATATGTAGAGCAAACTGGTGATATGAATAAGGAGATAAAAAATGAGACGAATGAGAAAGACGAAAGCAACAAGGCGAAAGATAAGGGTAATACGAGAATAAATGCAGAAACGAGAAAGTTGGAACAAAAATCACAGAGGTAGCCAAGTCGTACACGGATACAAACAAGAATAATGCAATCACAGATGAAATATTTGCAGGTATTATGCAAAAGGACAGTGCAGATATGGGCCCAGAGGCACGGAATGCTCATTCATGCACCCACGGAAATGCCGGAACTGGTTAGGGAAAGGCAGATGTCGTTTTGATACTGAGTGTAGATATTTTCACCCTAAGCTATGCAAACTCTCAGTTAATGAGAGAAATGCTACGATCTTCATTGCCCCGATTTCCACGTCAGAGGTACACAGCGCTATATAAGAGAGGAAGTCAATATAATAGCCCTGAACATTTTTTAGAGGCAGGCAGAAACAGGGAGAAACAGACAGGCAGAAACGTGGCAGGAGTACGGATGGAGAGGGGGAAATGCCGAGACTGGACTACATTTCGTCAAAGCCCACACATACTACACCCCCAACTACACAGAGACTACCACACTCCCCAATATCACTTCCAAAACTGGACAAACCATTGCCACAACAACACACCCTGGGTCAGGGTAGAGAGGAGGGAGAACCACCAAAACTTCCAGAAGTGACACACAATATGGACAATCATTCATTTTTGCAAACATTCAAGGTCTAAAGCCAAAGTCAAGAAATAAAGTCAAGTTCATAAATGGTCTCCTATTAGAGTCAAACTCCATATTTGGGGCATTCACGGAAACTCATACAAAAGATTACATGGATGGTGAAATCTGGATTCCAAATTATAATTTATACAGATGTGATAGAAAAACTAGGTCAAATGGGGGAGTAGGTCTGTATATTAAAGAGGACCTGGTATGCACAGAACTACTAAACTCAACTAATGAGGTGGTAGAGGTACTTGGAATTAAGGTAGAGAAACTAAACCTAATTATTATTTAATATATAAACCGCCAGATACAACGGTTGAGGAATTCACAGAGCAGATGCACAAAATAGAGAACATACTTGATGACCTAGCAAACCCAGCTCCAGATATTATCTTCCTTGGAGATTTCAATTTACCGAGTCTAAGATGGAGAATGGCAAACACAATATCATAGCAGGGAATGACCGGGAAATAACCAGCCACAGGTCAGAGAACTTTTGAGATTCTGTGACAAATTCTCGCTCAATCAACAGATTACAGAACCAACTAGGAACGAAAACACACTAGACTTGTTATTCACAAACAATGATGAACTAATCAGAGACATAACAATCTCAGATACTTCATACTCAGACCATAAGCTCATTGAAGTGCGAACTAGCATAAATAACGGTAGTAGATCTAAGAGACCCAACAAGCGAGAAGGAATATTCAATCAATTCAATTTCAACAATAAGAGGATTGACTGGGAAAAAATAAATGTAGACCTTTCAACCATTCAATGGGAGACGGTCTTAAGCGACAAAACTCCCACACAGGGAATAGCTCAACTGACAGCTGAAGCTTACAAGGTCTGCTTGAAGCACGTGCCGGTGAGGAGGGGCAGAAAGAGGAACACTCTAGAAAGAGAACGCAGACGACTGTACAGGAGAAGGAAAAAAATTACGGAAATGCTTCGGCAGACACAACTATCACAAGCAAGGAAAATAAGCCTAAGCAGGGAGATCGAAGAAATCGAACAAACGTTGAAGCGATCATATGAGTCTGAGGAAATGGAATTGGAACAGAGAGCTATACAAGAGATAAGGAAAAATCCGAAATATTTTTTCACATACGCTAAATCAAAATCCAAAACCTCGACCAGTATTGGACCGTTAATTACAAATGAAGGTACGTACACAGAGGACAACAAAGAGATTAGTGAAATTCTAAGAAGCCAGTATGAGGCTATGTTTAGCACACCAATTAACAACATGAAAGTTGATGACCCAGACAGCTTCTTTATGAATGACATTCAAGCTGCAGATAATATAACGGATATTACCACAAACTCGGAAGACTTTGAAAGAGAAATTGACAATATGCCCATGCACTCAGCCCCTGGGCCTGACTCATGGAATTCAATATTCATAAAGAAATGTAAAGTACCAGTAGCGAGAGCACTCAGCGTAATATGGAGAAAGAGCCTGGATACAGGGGAGATACCAGCAGCACTTAAATCTGCAGATATAGCTCCGTTGCACAAGGGGGGGAGTAAAGCCTTGGCAAAAAATTATAGGCCAGTTGCACTAACATCACACATAATAAAAGTGTTTGAAAGAGTGATTAGGAATCAAATTTCTAGTTTTATGGAAAACAATGAATTGCACAATCCAGGACAACATGGATTTAGAGCGGGAAGATCCTGTCTGTCACAGTTACTCAACCACTATGACAAAATCACAGAAGCCCTAGAAGAAAAGCAAAATGCAGATGTTGTATACACAGACTTTGCAAAGGCTTTCGACAAATGTGACCATGGGGTGATAGCTCACAAAATGAGGTCAATGGGAATAACTGGAAAAGTAGGACGCTGGATACTCAATTTCCTGTCGAACAGAACACAAAGAGTAACAGTCAATCAGATAAAATCGAGTCCAAGCGATGTTAAAAGCTCTGTACCTCAAGGTACAGTCCTTGCACCGCTACTGTTCCTTATTCTCATATCTGATATAGACAAAAATACACGTCACAGCTTCGTGTCATCCTTCGCAGATGACACAAAAATCAGCATGAAAATTACCTCTGCTGAAGACATTGAAAAACTACAAACAGATGTCAACAAAGTTTTCGATTGGGCAGCAGAAAATAATATGATGTTTAACAGTGATAAATTTCAGGTACTCAGGTACGGCAAAAATGAGGATCTGAAACATAATACAGGGTACAAAACACAATCAAATCTTCCCATAGTAGAAAAACAGCATGTCAAGGATTTGGGAATAATGATGTCCGACGATCTAACGTTTAGGGAGCATAACCAAGCAAATATCGCATCAGCCAGAAAAATGATCGGATGGATTACGAGAACTTTCAAATCCAGGGATCCCATCACAATGGTTGTACTCTTCAAGTCACTTGTGTTGTCCCGTCTCGAATACTGCTCAGTACTCACTTCCCCCTTCAGAGCAGGAGAGATTGCTGAAATAGAGGGAATACAGAGAACATATACGGCACGCATAGACGAGATAAAACACCTAAATTATTGGGATCGTCTCAAAGCTCTCCAAATGTACTCTCTAGAAAGGAGACGAGAGAGATACCAAATAATATACACGTGGAAAATACTGGAGGGCCAGGTCCCAAATCTACACAGTAAAATAACAACGTACTGGAGTGAACGATATGGAAGAAAATGCAAGATTGAACCAGTGAAGAGCAGAGGTGCCATAGGCACAATCAGAGAACACTGTATAAACATCAGAGGTCCGCGGTTGTTCAACGTCCTCCCAGCGACTATAAGAAATATTGCCGGAACAACCGTGGACATCTTCAAGAGAAAACTGGACTGTTTCCTAAGAGAAGTCCCGGATCAGCCGGGCTGTGGTGGGTATGTGGCTCTGCGGGCCGCTCCAAGCAACAGCCTGGTGGATCAAACTCTCACAAGTCGAGCCTGGCCTCGGGCCGGGCTTGGGGAGTAGAAGAACTCCCAGAACCCCATCAACCAGGTATCAACCAGGTGGTGGGTATGTGGGCCTGCGGGCCGCTCCAAGCAACAGCCTGGTGGACCAAACTCTCACAAGTCAAGCCTGGCTTCGGGCCGGGCTGTGGTGGGTATGTGGGCCTGCGGGCCGCTCCAAGCAACAGCCTGGTGGACCAAACTCTCACAAGTCAAGCCTGGCCTCGGGCCGGGCTGTGGTGGGTATGTGGGTATGTGGGCCTGCGGGCCGCTCCAAGCAACAGCCTGGTGGACCAAACTCTCACAAGTCAAGCCTGGCCTCGGGCCGGGCTGTGGTGGGTATGTGGGCCTACGGGCCGCTCCAAGCAACAGCCTGGTGGACCAAACTCTCACAAGTCAAGCCTGGCCTCGGGCCGGGCTGTGGTGGGTATGTGGGCCTACGGGCCGCTCCAAGCAACAGCCTGGTGGACCAAACTCTCACAAGTCAAGCCTGGCCTCGGGCCGGGCTGTGGTGGGTATGTGGGCCTGCGGGCCGCTCCAAGCAACAGCCTGGTGGACCAAACTCTCACAAGTCAAGCCTGGCCTCGGGCCGGGCTTGGGGAGTAGAACAACTCCCAGAACCCTCTCCAGGAACAGGGTGTTGTTCTTGGGGCCAGATTCACGAAAGCACTTACGAACCTGGGGCCAGATTCACGAAGCAGTTACGCAAGCACTTACAAGCATGTACATCTTTCCTCAATCTTTGACGGCTTTGGTTACATTTATTAAACAGTTTACAAGCATGAAAACTTGTCAATCAACTGTTGTTATTGTTATAAACAGCCTCCTGGTGCTTCGGAGCTCATTAACTGTTAAATAATTGTAAACAAAGCCGCCAAAGATTGAGAAAAGATGTACAGGTTCGTAAGTGCTTGCGTAACTGCTTCGTGAATCTGGCCCCAGGTCCGTAAGTGCTTGCGTAACTGCTTCGTGAATCTGGCCCAGGTGTCCAGTACTTGCTGTGGCTGTGATAGTTAGGGGGGGGTGTCATAGTTGATAGTTAAGTGACTGTAATTGGCACTGACAGCGAGCATATTTCTCAAGTTATGCAGTGCAATAACATACACATTATAATTAAAAGCACTATGTGCATAATCAGTCAATTTTATTGCAGCTATGAAAAGCAATTCATGTCAGTTAATATTTTCCAGATTCTTATCCATGTCGTAGCTCAGTCGACAACCCGTCCTCGCAAATTCGTATAGTCAATATTAACTTATTAAATAAGTGCATAGGTGACATACTTAACATATTAGTTTCCCTTGAAAATCTTCATAGAAAACACCGACCTTACCTTACCTACTTGGTATGTTAAGATAAGCATCTTATTGCTTCGTAATTACAATTATTACCTAACCTATACCTATAATAGGTCAAGTAACAATTGTAATTACGAAGCTATAAGATGCTTATTTTAACATACTAAGTAGGTTAGGTAAGGTCGGTGTTTTCTATGAAGCTTTTCAAGGGAAACTATTATGTTTAGTATGTCACCTATGCACTTATTTAATAAGTCAATATTGACTATACGAATTTGCGAGGACGGGTTGCAGTCGATTAAGGCAGTGTCTGGGATGCTCTCGGACGCAGGTTCGAATCCTCGTCACGGTCCTTGTGGATTTGTTCACTATCCACAGGTGATATCATACAGGATCATACCACCTCGTCAAGCGCATTCAGAGCAACGATGTCAACACACCAGGTGTATGGGAGGCTGACTCCATACACAGTCTCAAATGTTGAGTTGATAGAGCCCAATTGGCTCCAGAACCTGTATACCAGTTGATTGACAGTTGAGAGGCGGGGTCAAAGAGCCAAAGCTCAACAACCCCCCCCCCCCTCAAGTACATCTAGGTGAGTACGAGGGAATGTTGCGTGTATGCGTGCGTGTGAGTTGATTAAAAAAATGAAGATAGATCACTTCCAGTGAACTAATTAATGTCTGTTGGATCAAAGTTGCTTGTATCAATAACGACCAAACCTATTTATTTACACGTTTATTTACACTATTTGTTTACAAAGCTGCTTGTTTACACGTTGAACACCGCAGGTTAGTAAAGAATTCACAACTTTGGCCAAGAGCCGCTCTTGTGGCCCAATGTTGAAATAATCATTGTTTTCAAGTATATATGAAGCAGTTAATGGTGGACAGGATTCCTATATATTCTAAACATTGTATCTAACAAAGCCTTTGGCTTCCTCCTCTCACACCCAACCACTTGGGCTGGACGGTAGAGCGACGGTCTCACTTCATGCAGGTCGGCGTTCAATCCCACGAGACCGTCCACAAGTGGCTGGGGCACCATTCCTTCCCCCCGTCCCATCCCAAATCCTTATCCTGACCCCTTCCAAGTGCTATATAGTCGTAATGGCTTGGCGCTTTCCCTTGATAATTCCTTCCTTCCCCCTCTCACCAATGATTAGTTACATTGCTAGAAGTTAATAATATTAAGTTGGGGTTTATCCTAACTTTGGATTAGTGCCTATCTCAATAGAGGTGAGACATTATTTGCCAGTTAGGGACTTGACCACCTTTAAGTCCTGGGCATAGTGAGGCCAAACTCGTCAAACGTTGGGCTTTCCATACACCTGGAGCCCCGTGAGGGCTGGACTCCAAGCCCAGGACGGTGGGGCACCGCGCAGGTCCAAATTGGGGCGAGAGCAGTTGTGCAAAGTCTATTGCAACGTGTTAACAATATTGCCAGAGTGGGAATGGCCTCCGTGATGTACTGCTGCTACTCTTTTGACGCGCTGTCACAGTTTTGGGACACTCGTGCTTCCCCCCTCCCCCCCCCCACTGTGTTGCTCTCCCTCTGTTGCTGCTGCTCCTGCTGCTCCTGCTGCTGCTGCTGGTGTTGCTACTGCTGCTCCTGCTGTTGCTATTTCCCATTCTTATCTCGGATATAAACAAAAATACTCGTCACAGCTTCGTGTCAACATTTGCAGATGATACAAAAATCATCATGCAAGTTGCCACTGTAGAAGACACTGCAAAACTTGCAGGCAGATATTAATAAAGTCTGCGATTGGGCAACTGAAAGTAACATGATGTTTAACAGTGACAAGTTCCAGGTACTGAGGTGTGGTGGAAACGAGGAAGGGGACAGGACGCCAGCAGACCTACTCATAGAAGGAAAGCAACATGTACAAGATCTGGGAATTATGATGTCTGACGACCTGACATTTAGTGAACATAACCGAGCAAATATAGCGGCGGCGGCGGCCAGACAATGGTAGGATGGATTATGAGAACGTTCACATCCAGAGACCTCACAGCAATGGTAATACTGTTTAAATCACTTGTGTTGTCCCGTCTTGAGTACTGCTCAGTACTCACTTCCCCCTTCAGAGCAGCAGAGATTGTGTTGTCCCGTCTCGAGTACTGCTCAGTACTCACTTCCCCCTTCAGAGCAGGAGAGATTGTGTTGTCCCGTCTTGAGTACTGCTCAGTACTCACTTCCCCCTTCAGAGCAGGAGAGATTGTGTTGTCCCGTCTTGAGTACTGCTCAGTACTCACTTCCCCTTCAGAGCAGGAGAGATTGTGTTGTCCCGTCTTGAGTACTGCTCAGTACTCACTTCCCCCTTCAGAGCGGGAGAGATTGTGTTGTCCCGTCTGAGTACTGCTCAGTACTCACTTCCCCCTTCAGAGCAGGAGAGATTGTGTTGTCCCGTCTTGAGTACTGCTCAGTACTCACTTCCCCCTTCAGAGCAGGAGAGATTGTGTTGTCCCGTCTTGAGTACTGCTCAGTACTCACTTCCCCCTTCAGAGCAGGAGAGATTGCTGAAATAGAGGGAATACAGAGAACATATACGGCACGCATAGACGAGGTAAAACACCTAATTACTGGGATCGTCTCAAAGCTCTCCAAATTACTCACAAGAAAGGTGACGAGAAAGGTACAAATAATATATAAATGGAAGTTACTGACAGCAATGGTCCCAAATTGCACAGTAAAATAACAACATACTGGAGTGAACGATATGGAAGAAAATGCAAGATTGAACCAGTGAAGAGCAGAGGTGCATAGGCACAATCAGAGAACACTGTATAACATCAGAGGTCCGCGGTTGTTCAACGTCCTCCCAGCGAGCATAAGAAATATTGCCGGGACAACCGTGGACATCTTCAAGAGGAAACTAGATTTATTCCTCCAAGGAGTTCCGGACCACCGGCTGTGGTGGGTATGTGGGCCTGCGGGCCGCTCCAAGCAACAGCCTGGTGGACCAAACTCTCACAAGTCAAGCCTGGCCTCGGGCCGGGCTGTGGTGGGTATGTGGGCCTGCGGGCCGCTCCAAGTAACATCCTGGTGGACCAAACTCTCACAAGTCAAGCCTGGCCTCGGGCCGTGCTGTGGTAGGTATGTGGGCCTGCGGGCCGCTCCAAGCAACAGCCTGGTGGACCAAACTCTCACAAGTCAAGCCTGGCCTCGGGCCGGGCTGTGGTGGGTATGTGGGCCTGCGGGCCGCTCCAAGCAACAGCCTGGTGGATCAAACTCTCACAAGTCAAGCCTGGCCTCGGGCCGGGCTGTGGTGGGTATGTGGGCCTGCGGGCCGCTCCAAGCAACAGCCTGGTGGACCAAACTCTCACAAGTCAAGCCTGGCCTCGGGCCGGGCTGTGGTGGGTATGTGGGCCTGCGGGCCGCTCCAAGCAACAGCCTGGTGGACCAAACTCTCACAAGTCAAGCCTGGCCTCGGGCCGGGCTGTGGTGGGTATGTGGGCCTGCGGGTCGCTCCAAGCAACAGCCTGGTGGATCAAACTCTCACAAGTCAAGCCTGGCCTCGGGCCGGGCTGTGGTGGGTATGTGGGCCTGCGGGCCGCTCCAAGCAACAGCCTGGTGGACCAAACTCTCACAAGTCAAGCCTGGCCTCGGGCCGGGCTGTGGTGGGTATGTGGGCCTGCGGGCCGCTCCAAGCAACAGCCTGGTGGACCAAACTCTCACAAGTCAAGCCTGGCCTCGGGCCGGGCTGTGGTGGGTATGTGGGCCTGCGGGCCGCTCCAAGCAACAGCCTGGTGGACCAAACTCTCACAAGTCAAGCCTGGCCTCGGGCCGGGCTTGGGGAGTAGAACAACCTCCAGAACCCTCTCCAGGCATGCTCCAGGAGGCCGCTGGTGCTACCAACTAGTCTCAATGCTATAGACACAGAAGACAGTGTTGTGGTGGGGGGCCGAGTGCCTGCGGTGGCTGAAGGGTAGAAATCTTGT
Organism: Procambarus virginalis; assembly: GCA_020271785.1. Classification (NCBI taxonomy): domain Eukaryota; kingdom Metazoa; phylum Arthropoda; class Malacostraca; order Decapoda; family Cambaridae; genus Procambarus; species Procambarus virginalis. The sequence continues at coordinate 8,987 of WNGS01008704.1, forward strand.
CACCTGTCACATCCCTCAGGCATGACCGGACGGGGGATCGATTCCCTCCACCGAACTGCATGTGGAGACCATTTTCTCCCCTCGCTGGTGGAAGACAAGACCCGCAGGCTCCCCCGTACATCAAAGGTGGGGGGGGAGAGGGGGTTTGTTCCCAAATAAAATCCGTTCTGATGGCGGCGTTGGATCTCGCCGGGGACATGCAAGCGGTGAAATTGGTCGGTTGAGGTGAGCTTTATAGGGACTCGTCACGTGAAGCCGTCCTTAATGGCTCGCGTTTGACGCAGGCTGATTGACAAGCTCATTGTCCGATTGCATGCGTTGCGGCCATTAGTCAAGGGGGGGGGGGCGGCGCGCGGTGTTTGCTGCCGCTGCTGGTTGCCATGCTAACTGCCTGCCCCTGCCGCCCCGCTGCCATCCACGCCGCCCTCACTGTTGCCGCCATCCACGCCGCCCTCACTGTTGCTGCCATCCCGGCCGCCCTCACTGCCATCCACGCCGCCCTCACTGCATCCACGCCGCCCTCACTGTTGCTGCCATCCACGCCGCCCTCACTGTGCTGCCCATCCACGCCGCCCTCACTGTTGCCGCTATCGACGCGCGCCCTCACTGCCATCCACGCTGCCCTCACTGCCATCCACGCTGCCCTCACTGCCATCCACGCTGCCCTCACTGTTGCTGCCATCCACGCTGCCTCACTGTTGCTGCCATCCACGCCGCCCTCACTGTTGCCGCCATCCACGCCGCCCTCACTGTTACTGCCATCCACGCCGCCCTCACTGTTGCCGCCATCCACGCCGCCCTCACTGTTGCCGCCATCCACGCGCCCTCACTGTTGCCGCCATCCACGCCGCCCTCACTGCCATCCACGCCGCCCTCACTGCCATCCACGCCGCCCTCACTGCCATCCACGCCGCCTCACTGTTGCTGCCATCCATCCAGCCGCCCTCACTGTTGCCGCCATCCACGCCTCCCTCACTGTGCTGCCATCAGTGTCACCCCTCACTGTTGCCGCCATCCACGCGTCCTCACTGCCATCCACGCCGCCTCACTGCCATCCACGCCGCCCTCACTGTTGCCGCCCTCACTGTTGCCGCCATCAGTGTCACCCCTCACTGTTGCCGCCATCCACGCCGCCCTCACTGCCATCCACGCCACCCTCACTGTTGCCGCCATCCACGCCGCCCTCACTGTTGCCGCCATCCACGCCGCCCTCACTGTTGCCGCCATCCACGCCCCCTCACTGTTGCCGCCATCCACGCTGCCCTCACTGTTGCTGCATCCCCGCCGCCCTCACTGTTGCTGCCATCCACGCCGCCCTCACTGTTGCCGCCATCC
>WNGS01008705.1:3582-19644 GCA_020271785.1 Procambarus virginalis
CGAGGCAAAGGACTCATCCGATAAGGTTGAGGCGAATGGGGGTGTAGTCCGTCAACTCGACATCATGGTAAATGGCATCAGTCTGGGTCGGGACCTCCCCGAACAGACTGGAGAATTTGTCAAGCAACGACTGCACCTCGTCACGTTGGGACATCTGCAAATGGGACAGTCCCTCCTCCACAGCATTCACAGAACTAGAATTATTGAGAATGAGATTAGTTGGGTCCCCAGAACAATCATCCCCTCCCTCACTGGAAATGGAAACATTGGTTAGTGCAATGGGCCTGGGGCCCTGGAACTTCTTCAGCCGATTCACGTGTACGAGCATTACCTGTTTACGCTTATCAGAGTGTCTCACTTTGTACGTGAGGTCCCCAGTCTTCTCTGTCACAATGTAGGGGCCCTCGTACTTGTGGGACATAGTGCTCCCCAGTCGAGGCTTTAGTACCAGGACAGGGTCACCGGGCTGAAATACCCGCAACTTAGCCTTGGCATCGTTCGTTCTTTCATATTCTCTTGGGCCTTCCCAAGATACTTTAGTGCCGCAGCCTTGCAGTCCTTGAGTCTCTGGTGGTGTTGCGCAAAGAAAGCCGAACCTTCGGTTAACGTTACGTTCCCTAACAGATTCTCCTGTAACATTTGCAAGGGTCCACGAACTTTATGGCCAAAGACTAACTCAAAAGGAGAACAACCCAGTGAACTTTGCAACCCCTCCCTAGCAGCAAACAAAACATACGGCAAGTTCTCGTCCCAGAAGGTATGGGAACTCTCGCACGATGTCTTCAACATCTGCTTCAGAGTTAGATGGAACCTTTCAATGACCCCCTGACTCTGTGGATGGTATGGGCTGGAAACCTTATGAGTTATTCCATGGTCCTTACAAATTGTTCAAAAATATCAGACTTAAAGTTAGTACCATTGTCAGTCTGCACAACCCGAGGCAGTCCAAAAGTGGAAAAAAATTGCAACATACGAGCAACAACAGTCTTTGCTCGGATGTTCCTTACAGCAAAAGCCTCTGGGTAACGAGTCGTGATACACATCATCGTAATTAGATAAATATTACCAGACTTAGTTCTAGGTAATGGACCAACACAGTCCATTACCACATGAGAAAATGGTTCCTCCGGCACGACAATAGGCTTAAGAGGAGCTTTAGGGGAGTCTGGTTTGGTTTCCCAACAAGTTGACAAGCAATACATGCATTACAAAATTTTGCCACATCGCTTTTCAGCTTGGGCCAGACAAAGTACTTGCAGATTTTGTGATAGGTAATATTAATGCCTTGATGTCCCCCCATAGGATCATCATGGGCAGCTGACAAAACTCTCTCTCTATAGCAGGTCGGCAACATAACCTGGTGGACTACCTCCCACTCATTTGACAAGGGAGCACTCTGAGGTCTCCATTTTCTCATCAAAATCCGATCATTGTAGTAGTACCCAGTTGCTGCGTCTACAATTTCCTCCCTAGAGACGGCTGTCTCATGACAATCTGCAAGACTGGGGTCAGCTTTTTGTAACTCACTCAAGGAGGCGTCCAGGCCTTGGTCAGATGCCATTGGCCGAGGCTCAACAGTGTTCTCCACCTCCCCACTACTCTCGGTAGGCGGTGGTGGCAGGCTCTCCACAATGTCCTCGGCCCCGTCATCGAGTCGGGCCATGAATGTGTCCACAAGGTCCACTGGGCTTTCACCACTCGGAAGGTCCCTCGTGTCCTTGGGATTTACCACCTTGGCAAGCACAGGGCTGCCTTTACATTTAAGTCCCATAGACCTAGTCACCACGCACGCAGGGTACACAACATTATCCTCTGCGGTGGGTGAATCCAGGCAAACCTTTGGGGTAGGCAACAGAACAGGCAGTCTGGAGTCCCCTACCTTATCCCCGGCTAAATCATTACCCAATATTACATCAACATTAGGGAAAGGTAGGTACGAAGTGACTCCGACTGTACAAATACCCTTGTGGAAATCAGATTCCAGGGTACCCTTACGGAGGGGTACTGCTCGAGTATCACTAGTGACACCCTCGACCAGTACCACCTCTCCAGTGTCGAGAGTATTGGCACCTTGCAAAGCACTCTCTAAAATTAAAGTCTGGATGGCACCGGTGTCTCGGAAGATCACCACGTCCCTCCAGGAAGAACCCTCAGACAAAAGTAGTCTCCCTTTCGATAAGAATGGGGTAAGCAGGTCCAACCACTGTGGGTTGGAGGTCTTACTCCCTAACCCTTCAGAAGGCCTCAAGCCCTGTGTCACAACGAGAGCATTGGGTCTTTTTCCCGGGTACAGTTGCCAACAACGGCTAATATTGTGGGTTGAACTTTTACAGTGGCCACAGAAACGTCGGGGAGAAGAGACATTACTAACTGAATTACCCTTCGGTTCACTCTTTAGTGTCGTGGGGCTAGACAATTTAACAGGGTTAGTTATGTCTGAAAGAGAAGGTGCATTAGGTAAAGGTTTAGAATGAGCTGGTCTCGACTGGCTGTGGGTATAAGTTTTGTTACTCTGTGGGGTAAAATTATTTTTATTGGGCCTTTTGCCCGCCAACTGGTAGTTTTCTGCCATCTTGGCCAAATCCCCTATTTTAGAATCTACCTCTACCCTTCCTCTTAAGTACTGCGCAACAATGTCTGGCATACTATCTATAAATTGTTCAACTAAAACTAAATTCCTGAGTGCCTCGCATGTTTCGGCTTTAGCCGAGCGAATCCATTTATCAAACAGTCTAATTTGATCACTAGCAAATGCAGTGAACGGTTGGTTGTAAGTAGGCCTAAGGTTGCGATAAGCTTGGCGGTGAGCTTCAGGAGTAATTTCATACGCCCTCAAAATTCGTTCCCTGACTATCATATTCAAAACACTCATCGTCAGGCATATTTATAAAAATATCTTGTGCTTTACCCCTAAGCCGCCCCTGCAAGATTTTCACCCACTCTTCCCTTGGCCAGTTCATGGACATGGCCAGTCTCTGAAAATGGTTGAAAAATCTTTCAGGGTCTGACTCTGAAAATTCAGGTAAGTTGTGTTTTTTATCAGAATGTCTGGAGTTCGAGTCCCCAGTAGGTGGTGGTACTATTCTTGCCGCCTCATTTTTGAGCCTTTGCTCTTCCACTTTAGCCTTTTGTTCTTCTACTCTGGCCTCTTGCTCTGCCAGTCTTAACTTAGCTAGTGTTAATTCTAATTCTATATTTCTACTAGCTACACTTTCCCCTGAATTGGGCTCGCATAACATTGTATCACTTGGCACTAGCTCTTGGGCTATACAATGCCGTAAAATTTCATTCATCAAAGTCAACTTTTTATCTGCGTCATTTAATTCTAGGCCAAATTCCTTGCCTAACAATATTAAATTTGCTTTGGTGAGCTTCTTTATCTCTACCACTGAAGGGTTCATTGCCAGTCTCTGCATTTCAGATGACATCACAAAATTCTAGCTCCTAGCCACAGAAAAAATTAAAAAATAAAAAATTGGAAAAAACAAAAATTTGCACGGCCCCTAACACAAGGCCACACTAACCTTAATCGTGAAGGGATCCAGCTGGGTGTCCAGTCAGTGCAAAGAATGTCCTACGCCAGATGCGCTGGACCCTAGGCTAGCCCACAACCGTTCTGCGGAAACAAGAATTTTTAGTTTTGGCACTCAAAAATCTAATTTTTTACAATAATAACGTTCCTCTCGGACTGGCCAACCACTTGTTATAAAAAATGGTGGGCTTGCTATGGGGGAACTGGTACTATTAAGGGGTAAGGGTAAGTAGAATACAGAGGTATCCAATATGGGAGAACTAAAAGGCCCGGCCCCCAAAGTAAAATATTCACAGTAATCAGAATTTGCTACTAAACCCTGTAGTCTAGAGGAAATGATTTAGCACTCCCACACAGGAAGAAAGGATACTCTGATCTAGCTTACTTATTTATTAACCCCTTAACAACCCCCCATACACAATCACACCAATAACAATATAATACTAACTTTACCACCCAATCTTACGTTAAAAGCCTTGGTCCACATAGACAGGATACAAGGTTTTACACTGAAAACAAGCTAGGGTAAAGCTCTACTATAAAACACTTGAAGTTAGAGTCAGCTTAGGGTAGGTCGACCACGTGGTTCCACTGAGACCCCCTTTAGAGTAACTAGTACGATAAACCCTTAAAAACACTTACTACACCCCAAGTATACTACTCTACACATATAATATGGATATGCCAGTAGACCCAATGTGCACAGTACTTAGCTGGGAAAACACAGAAATTAAGTATTGAAGAGGAAGGAGCAGCAGGTCCTAACACCACAGCCAGCCAGCAGAGAAAGACCCGCGAGTCTCTCGTCTCCCTCTCCGAAAGCTATGCTGCCGGCAGACTGTTCAACTAATCATACCGGTGCCCGATACTAAATTTACTCAGGTTTACTTTACAATTGATTAGACAGTATTAGTAAACATAGTTGGTGCCTATTTTATTATTTAATACTGAACTCCAAGCTCAATCTTTAAATACTCTTTGAGAAACAAGAATAGTCTTACGACTGGCAGGGAAGATACGACATATGCAGCTCGCAAAGCGTGTTTACTATATGGTAGCTTGATAAGCTCAAAATTTTGACCTCTGGTTTCCATCTAAAGAACCCAGAGTCGTAACAGAGGGCTTGAAAAATTGCAGAACGAAGCCTTGAGGATAATCCTTGGGTGCCCTCGTACCACAAAGATACTTAATATGAGAAAGGAACTTAATATTCTGAGCGTTGTTGATCGTGTTACTGAAATTAACTGTCAAATTGGTATAAAAATGCTTAGGCTAACTCATCCTAATCCTTGCACAGAAGCCCTTCAGAATTACTTTATTGAAGATCAGCATTGTTCCAAATGGATAACAAAAACAGGAACTCAACTCAGAATGTATCAGGTTCATGATTTGTACCAAGAGAAACAACAACGGCACTTTCCTGCACCGTGGGGGGTTACACCCTTTCCAGTTTTAATCCCTCCCTTTCCACCCAAGAAGCAAATTAGAGATCAGCCCAAGTTTCGTCTTGAAGCAAAGCTCAACGCCTTAAGCCATATTGATGCTCTGTCCACAGAGCATTCTCTCTCTCAAATCATATACACTGATGGTTCCCTACACCGCACCACGGGTGCAGCTGGAAGTGCAGTTGTTCTGACAATGGGCGATGGCTTGTACTTTGAGTGGGGAGTCTGTATAAACAACTGGGCCTCTACCCTTCAGACTGAACTATTTGCCTTGCTCCTTGCACTGAAATGTGTACAAGTCTCCAAACTTGATACATTAATTGTAAGTGACTCCTTATCATCCTTAAATGCTCTCAACTCTTTAAGACATAACTGTAACATGCTCGTGTCCGAAGCTAGACACAAATACAACAAAATTATTAAGGATGGTAACAGCTAGAGTCCATTTCATGTGGTCTCCATCTCATGTTGCCCTCCGAATGCATGATAGAGCTGATAAGTTAGCCAAAGAATCTGCCTTTAAAGGAGCCGTTGAGTGTAACCTTGGATTGTCAATGAGCAATCTGAGAGCAGCAGTACACCGAGAACTTCAACAAGATCTTGTAGATCTGAGGCAAAGTGAAATTGACACCAGTAATTCCATCTATCATCATACTGTCATGCAAGAGGAGCCACACATCTATGGATCATCCAATAAAATCAGCAGACTTCAAGATTTTTTTTTTGAGATATATACAAGAGTTGTTACATTTCTGTGGGTTGGAAGAAAACGCACCACGTGGGGGCTTAATTTATTATTAATTATATATATTAATTACTTAACATAATAATTACAAATTAATTATTATATAAATTACTTACAAAGTAATTAATACGAAATTTATCACAAATTAAAATAATCATAAATGATTATTAAAGAAGTTCTTGCATGAAGAAGCATAGGCTAATTATAACGACTAAATGGATAAATAAATACTGCCTCATAATGAATAGAGAATGGGCATAAAAAATTATACAGCAAATAATGGATAGCCGTTATCATGCTAATGTAATTCAATTGCCGTGAAATCTGTAATTAGACTGCGGTAATTCCAGTTCTTGGTATTCTTGGCTTATCACTTTGGGGGTTCCGTCGGAGCACCCCCCAAAGGTAACACAAATTCATTGCAAATTGGGACAAGTGTCCTCAGCAAGCTGCAATAGCGCCTTCCCCTGTAAGGCCAGGGGAAGCAGAGGAACCTGGGAGGCGGGTGGGCGTTTTGTAGTGTAACGTCCGGGAGACGGCCAGCAAGAGTGGCCGAGTCCCCTGGACGCACTTAAATGCCCCAGCGTGATGCGCACGCAACCAAGGACGGTTAGTCACAGATATATGGTATTACGTTTTCTTCTGCCCCCAGAAATTTCGCCGTTTGCTTTGCATACAGCGACTATTTTCTGTGGGTTGGAAGAAAACGCACCACGTGGGGGCTTAATTTATTATTAATTATATAAATTAATTACTTAACATAATAATTACAAATTAATTATTATATAAATTACTTACAAAGTAATTAATACGAAATTTATCACAAATTAAAATAATCATAAATGATTATTAAAGAAGTTCTTGCATGAAGAAGCATAGGCTAATTATAACGACTAAATGGATAAATAAATACTGCCTCATAATGAATAGAGAATGGGCATAAAAAATTATACAGCAAATAATGGATAGCCGTTATCATGCTAATGTAATTCAATTGCCGTGAAATCTGTAATTAGACTGCGGTAATTCCAGTTCTTGGTATTCTTGGCTTATCACATTCTTGTACAGCCACTAGTACGCGTAGCGTTTCGGGCAGGTCCCTGGAATACGATCCCCTGCCGCGAAGAATCGTTTTGTCATCCAAGTACACATTTTACTGTTGCGTTAAACAGAGGCTACAGTTAAGGAATTGCGCCCAGTAAATCCTCCCCGGCCAGGATACGAACCCATGACATAGCGCTCGCGGAACGCCAGGCGAGTGTCTTACCACTACACCACGGAGACTGTTTGATGCCCACGGAGAATGTTGATGCCCATGCAGCCGCTGATGTCCAGCTGCAGGTGTCCCAGTGGCGATGTTACTACTGCTCGGCTTAGACTCGGTTACAAGTATCTCTGGGAATTCTCATTATCTGCCGATGTAGACCTGACCAAATGTAAACTGTGTCAACAAAATTATTCGCACACCCTCCGTTACTATGTGATGGAGTGCGAAAAGATACGTGAATTTAGAGACAATTCTATAACCCATGTTCCAGCGATGTGTAAATATTTCATTCAAAATGATCTGCTACCAGAAATTTTAGCCAAATATCCCCAGTTTGCTAACTGTAGGTAGTAACTAAGTGATTGTAACCTATCCACCGCTGCCCGCTGGATGGGGGGCGGTGTGCAGGACAAACATTTTGTCCTGTTTTTTTTTTTACTCTTAATTATTTGGTCTTAGCTAATCCCCTTGTCACTAAACCTAGGGCTTTTCTATTACCCTGTTATATTTAAAGTAACTTGGTATTTGTTTCTTGTAATCATTTATTGGAATTAATTAATAGTATAATTGTTTATATAATCATCTACCTCAGTATCATAGTAAAATATTCCACACGAATATACTTTCACCCTGTTTATTTTTACACTTAGATTTATATTAGAGTAAATTTCAAGATTTAATAAGTTTTACATGTCATCTTTTTTTTTCGGAATTATCTATTGAGTTCATTTTGTTTTCTTAGGTTCATACTAATTATAGGATTTTAATTAACCATTACTAAGCCAATTATCTTCAAGATCATTTTACTTTATGATTTATTATTCTTATTATTTTTTATTTTACATTTATATTGTCAATCTCTACTGATTTTTTGTTTTTTATTTTATGTAACTTCTGTGTCCTTCCTGGCTATCTATTGTATCTTTATTTTACCTCTAAGTTGTTACTATTTTATTGTATTTGCTTTTATTCTTGTGTTTTGCTTTATCGTGTATCTTGTATCGTGATCCCTTTATCTGCATCTTTATGCACACTGATATTGATCCTGATCAAAATCTTCTATCTCATATCTACACCAACCAGCACATTGATCATCATTATTGCAAGTATTTCACAGCACACCAGGCTAAAAACAAACTCCAAAATACCACCTGTTTATCAGTTTACAACCAAAATGTTAGATCTCTTGGTAAACATTTTGATGATTTAAATGCATTACTCACAGCACTTGGTACTAACTTATCGTTCATTATTTTAACAGAAACTTGGCTAAATAAAGACTATACCCAACTCTACAACTTAGCTGGTTATAAAGCCATTCATAACTGTAGGCCTAATAAAAAAGGTGGTGGCACAGCTATATATTACCGAGATACATTTATCTGCAACAGTGTTATTAGTGACAGAGATGACTACTGTGAATATACTTTTGCTCAGTTCACAATTAAATCCCTTAAATCCTCTTTGACTATTGGAGCCATCTATAGATTTCCCAACACTAACATAGCTTCTTTCTCAGACAACCTAAGGAATCTTATTATAAACAACAATCTCAACAAAAACCACATCATTCTGGGAGGAGACTTTAATATTGACCTGGGTAAACAAAATTGCTCTCAAGTTGACTATTTCCTTAACAGCATGAACTCCTGTATGCTAATCCCCACAATCACCAAACCTACCCGAGTCACTCAAACATCAGCCACTACCTTGGACCACATATGGACAAACATAACAGTTCCCCTTGTACCTGGTATAATCTACGACAGAACAACTGACCACTATCCTACCTTTCTCATAGCAAACATGGACATAACACCACCAAAAAGCAAGAAACTTTCATTTAGGCTACACAGTGAATCAGCTTTAGGCAATCTTACAGATGCACTTCACAATATTAACTGGGATTCTGAATTCAATAATACCCAGGATATAAATTCATTAGCTACCCTCTTCCTCTCCAAAACTCTCAGTCTCTACAACCTTCATTGTCCCCTTCTTACCAAGCAAGTAACTGACAAAAGATTAAACAATCCATGGCTCACAAGTGGCATTCTCAACTCAATCAACAAGAAACACGAATATGAAAAGAAACTTAGGATTGGCCTAGTTTCAAAGGAAGTAGCTAAAAGGTACTCATCAATGCTTACCAGTATCATAAGAAAGGCAAAACTAGCATATTATGTGAATAGATTCAATGAAGCAAAAGGTAACATGAAAAGCACTTGGAAAACAATCTCTAGTATCCTAGGAACTAAGCAACACTCACATAACCAAATAAAGCTCTACAAGGATGGGGATATACTGTCAACTGATTTAGAAATGGCAAATGAATTTAATAGTTTCTTTTCATCGGTTGGTGCTAATCTTGCCAGTAAAATCCCACAGACTCAGACACATATTAACACATATCTCTCAGGCAGCTATCCAAACTCTCTTCTCCTTTCACCAATCAGCCCGGCAGATGTTGTGTCCATCATACACTCTCTAAAAACCAAGGCAGGGAACACCAGTGAAATTCCGTCCATTGTATACAAGAGAGCCTCCCATGCCCTTGCCTCACCCATAGCCCTACTGTTCAACAAATCTATAGAGTGTCACACCTTCCCTGATATCCTCAAAAAAGCAAGAGTAACGCCAGTCCATAAAGGAGGCAATCCGGCGGACATAAATAATTATAGACCAATATCAAATCTACCCATTCTATCAAAAATATTTGAAAAAATTATTTACAAACAGCTCTATTCCTACCTCGTAAAATTCGACATACTCAGCCCCTGCCAGTTTGGCTTCCGGTCCCAAAAGAGCACCAACGATGCAATCATTAGTCTCCTTGACGTAATCTACTCAGCCCTTGACAAAAATGAGTTTCCAATTGGACTCTTCATTGACCTAAGAAAAGCCTTTGATACTGTTAATCACAACTACCTCTTACTTAAACTTCAGCATTATGGAATCCGTGGCCTTGCCCTTGACTACATCCGATCCTATCTTAGTGACAGACACCAATATGTAACCATCAATGATACAACTTCTTCCACTCTACCAATTACCGTTGGAGTGCCTCAGGGCAGTATCTTAGGACCTCTTCTATTTCTTATATATATAAATGATCTGCCTAATGTCTCTAATATTCTCAAACCTATATTGTTTGCTGATGATACTACCCTTATCTATTCAGACCTCAACCCACATACACTAAATAATGTTGTGAATAATGAATTAAAAAAAGTCCACTTCTGGATGTCAACTAACAAACTAACATTAAACATCGAAAAGACTTACTACATCTTATTTGGAAGCAAATCATCAAATGCAATTCAGCTACAGATAGACAATATTAACATCAGTAATAAAAATGATGGCAAGTTTCTTGGCCTATTCCTAGACAAGAGACTCAACTTCAGCACCCACATACAACACATAACTAAGAAAGTCTCTAAAACAGTTGGTATACTCTCCAAAATCAGATATTATGTTCCTAACTCCGCTCTCCTCTCACTATATTATGCACTAATCTACCCCTATCTTAATTATGGTATCTGTGCATGGGGGTCTACCACTGCAAACCACCTTAAGCCCATCATCACGCAGCAAAAATCTGCTATCAGAATAATAACTAACTCAGCTTTTAGACAACATTCAGCTCCCTTGTTTAAATCTCTAAACTTGCTAAATATTAACTCCCTCCACACATTCTCTTGTGTCAACTACATTTACAAAACCCTGTTTTTAAATGCAAACCATGCTCTGAAACTCTCCCTGGATGGATGTAATAGGACCCATTTTCACCACACCAGAAATAAATATCTCTTTGATATCCCCAGGGTCAAACTTAATCTGTGTAAACACTCTATGCAAATTAAGGGACCTAGTCTATGGAACTCACTCCCTAGTGAATTGAAAAACTGTAAAAGTTTTGCCTTATTTAAAAACAAAACCAAAAAGTACCTGATTTCATCTTCTTAGTTTCCTACACTGAGCTTTAAATTTGCTCTGTACCTAGTGTTACCCAATCTCCTAATTTTTATGTATTTAACCCTACCAACCTTATCATTGTGTTCATTGCTGTCTTCTTTTATGTGCTAGCCTTATGCTGTTTTGTGCCTACCAATTTTTGTCAACTACCATTCAAGCTGTCATTGCAATCAATCTTAGCTGCCTATGTGCTTTAATCCACTGTACCTACAATTTTCTCTATTTTTTTTCTTGCCATGTATCTGTTATCATTTTTTTATAAATCTTGCAAGTATTTACCTACTTAAAATTTTTCTTAGATTAAGGACCTGCCCGAAACGCTGCGCGTACTAGTGGCTTTACAAGACTGTAATTACCATTTTATGTATCCACACATTCCCAATGTACCTTCTTGTATATGCATAAATAAATAAATAAATAAATAAATAAATAAACATGTAAATTGTGACACTAGCTCTCCACATATGTCAGTTGCTTAATTTAGAACCTGTACTTGAGGTCGATCTCGAACCCATTGTTGATGTGACGACTTATATTGAATTTTGTAACTAGCTCATCAAGATTGTAACTTGCTTAGCTAAATGAATTGTGGGGTTCAGTCCCTGAGCCCATTATGTGCCTCTGTAACCCTTTCCACTACCGCCCACAGGATGGGTATGGGGTGCATAATAAATGAACTAAACTAACTAACTAACTATGTATTCTCACAAACCCAATGTACCTTCTTGTATATAAATAAATAAATAAATAAATAAATAAATAAATAATAAATCACCTAATGCATCTGTTACTGTTACCACGGAGACTGCCACTATCACCTATGAATCTGCTCACCTAGCAGTACATAGGTTCCCAGGAGTTAGCTTATTGTGGTGGTGCATCCTAGGCGGGATCTAACACTGTGGCTGCTTGTTCCCCGACACAATGAATTTTATTGAATTATTATATCCATTAATTATTAAGTTAACGTCATCCAAAAATATTAACATGTACCCAAAATTTGTGATCTGAAGAAAATGAGATTAGATATGTATGTGTATGTATATGTGTATACGTATATATATATGTACATGTATGTATGAGGGTGTGTACATGTGTATACAGCATTGATAATTTTGTAACTAGCGTCAAACATTGTTATTTGCTTAGCTAAACGAACTAGAGGGTTCAGTTCCTGAACCGATTATGTGCCTCTGTATCCTTTACACCACCGCCCACGGGATGGGTATGGGGTGCATAATAAAGAAAGAAATTGAATTGAAGAAAATGATAAGTTTGAGAAGAGAGTGTAAGCGACCACAACAGCAATCAACACTAGTATGCGTGAGTTGAACCATTACACAAACTGTAACCATCATAAAGAATAAAAAGCATTAACCGCCAATTGCTCGCATAAAGTTTAACTCCAAGAGATAACCCTCAAGGCTTACTTAACCAACATTGATACGCCACTGTAACATATCACCACTCGACATTACCACTCGTGCGGTCATCCGGAGGAATAATCCTCCATACAAACTGCATCCTTTTTTTTGTCATAAAGATGAAAACTCACCAGTGTCCAGAGTGTGGGAAAGGATTTAGTCGTTTTGGAAATATGAGAAGGCACAGGATTGTACATACGGGTGATAGACCATTTGAGTGTCAAGAGTGTGGGAAGAGATTCAGTCAAATTGAACATATGAAGACTCACATGTTAGTGCATACTGGTCATCAACCTCACAAGTGTCCAGAGTGTGGGAAAAGATTCAGTCGTCTTGGAGACATGAATTCTCACAGAATGGTGCATACGGGTGATCAACCTCTCGAGTGTCCAGAATGTGGGAAGAAATTCAGACATCTTGGTAATATGAAGAGGCACAGAATGTTGCATTCAGATGAAAGACCTTTTGAATGTGCCGAGTGTGGAAAAAGATTTAGAGAACGTGGAACTATAATAAAACATTTGTTAGTGCATTCAGGTGATAAACCTCATGAGTGCCCAGAGTGTGGGAAAAAATTCAGACATCTTGGACATATGAGAAGCCACTGGCTGGTACATCCGGGTGATAGACTAAAAATTTTGATTGTAGAAGATTCAGAGAATGTTAAAGCATAATAAAACACATATTAGTGCATTAATTTCACACTAATCCAATATGCAATTTGGAAATTGAGAGCTTCATCTTGAAAATTTTGTGCTGTCACCTTATCAGTTGGACATCCTACAAAGATATTGTGGGCAAAGACCTATACAGTATTTTTATTTTACTCTGAAAAATGCACTGAGTTACAGAAGATAGAGCTATGTAGCATGAGGTACTAAGGCTTTTTTTTTTTTAATAGTTTGTTTATGGAAGTTAGATGCTTCTCATAGACTGCCACTTCCACACTGGCAGCATAAAAGCTACCAGTGTAGAAATTACACATCCTTTATAGACTAACAAGCATCAAGGAAGCAGCCGGTGTAGAAAAACTTTAAATCTTTCATAATAAAACAAGAATTATATATTTTAACCATGTAAGATAAAACAAACCTTTGAATTTTCTGTGTTCATATTTGAATAACATTATGATTTTTATTTAGGTTATATTAAAAAATATATTTTAAATATAATATAATCTTTGTAGCTAAGTTAAGGATATTTTTATTTATAATCATATTATTAAACATTGGAACAAGGAATAGAAAACGGTTCGAGATGTGCTCATGAAGTTAGCATGTGCTCATGCTAACTTCAATGCCAATGACTCTGGCATTGAAATTTGTCTTGAGTCAGAAATATATTTAACTCTAGCCTAACTTTAGCAGTTAGACCTATCTGGTATTTATATTAACCTGAATCTAGCATAATAAAACCAGTATAGCATTTTGCATTTATATTAGTCTGATTCCAGAATTTATATTATTCTATAATAATAATAATAGTTTATTCGGGTAAAAGTACATACTGTACGTACAAAATGAGTTACAAGCAGAATGTTTAATTTCTAGATAGAGCTAGTATACTATGCCTAAAGATACTAATATGTACACTGTTTCAGGCAAGATATGGGGAAACAATTTAAAAACTAAGATGTAAAACTTAATGAGATCAAAAGCATGAATTAAACTGAAGTAATTCTGTAGAGTATTGTTTTCAGTGTTGTTAGTCTGGGCCTAATTGCTAGTATTTTTATCTTATGTTTACAGATACCTTACACCAAATTTTTTTTAATTAAAAAGTTTTCTTTTAAATTGGTGATTTTTATTTTTATTTATAAGTTTAAGTACTCCAATACTGCTTAATTGTGATATACTGAATAATCATTAGGCACCTCTGTTATCAAGTTTTGTCATTAGTTTTAAATATTTATAGAGAGAATAAAGTGCAATGCTTGGCTCTTTCTTATAATCTGTTAATTATAATATAGAACTACCTAATAACTGTTGTGGCATTCATGGTCACTGTCCATTCACTGTAACAAGGAGTGTTATAGAACTTACTTGACAACTGTCAAAACATACATGGTCTCATCAAATCAATGTAACTGAGAGTATTGTTTTAATTAGCAAATGAATGAGCTGTGTCACATTGTTTATTTATCCTTTCATAGTTCTTAGATTTAGATTTTTTTTATTCAGGTTAAGGTACATATTGAAGATGAGTTACAAACATAATGTTGAATTTAATGATAGAGCTAGTACATGCAATATCTAAAGCCACTAATACACATAGTGTTTCGGGCAAGGTGAGGGGTGGGTTGGGGGAACACTTAGACTAAAACTTAATAGTAATTTATCTTAAAGTATAAATTGTGTTGAAAAATAATAAAAAAAGGGGGAACATGACAGAAAATAGCAATTCTACAAGTTGGCCACAAACAGCATTGTTTAAAATAGAAATGGGTTGACATTTAGGGTTAAGGTAGGTTACATGGAGTTTATTAGGTAGTACTTAGTTTTTATCCTCAACTGGTTGAGAGAGGTACAGCCTTTGACATGATTGGGAAGGTCATTCCACATTCTGGGACCCTTGATTTGTAGAGCATTTCTAGTTTGATGAAGTCGTACTCTTGGAATATCAAATAGGTATTTGTTTCTGGTGTGGTGCCCATGGGTTCTGTTACAACCTTCTAGGAAGGTTGGAAGGAAGGAAGGTCAGCAGTGTGTATGAGTGTGGTGGGTGTCAGGAGTGTGTATGAGTGTGGTGGGTGTCAGGAGTGTGTATGAGTGTGGTGGGTGTCAGGAGTGTGTATGAGTGTGGTGGGTGTCAGGAGTGAGTATGAGTGTGGCGAGTGTCAGGAGTGGGTATGAGTGTGGTGAGTGTCAGGAGTGGGTATGAGGCTGGGTGTCAGGAGTGTGTATGAGTGTGGTGAGTGTCAAGAGTGTGGTGGGTGTCAGGAGTGGGTATGAGGCTGGGTGTCAGGAGTATGTATGAGGGTGAGTGTCAGGAGTGTGTATGAGGGTGAGTGTCAGGAGTGGGTATACTTGATGTGACTTGCGTTAACTCTAGCAAGGAGGAGAGTGGCAGTCGGGGAGGGTGGGAGGTGGTGCAGTTGTTGAATTATATTTTCTTCTTTTTTGCGGTGGAGAGCTAGTGATGAATATGAAATTACACACAATAATATTTGAACAAGTGGGTGGCAATTTATTCATTTCAATATTTACAAGAAAATAAATTGGGTTTTAACAGAACTTAAGGCGCGTATTTCAAGTCATTTTTTTTTTATTTAACAAGCTTAGGTATACACAGCAATGTGCTACTACTCTATTCTATATGAAAGATTACACAGTGTAGATAAAAAAACTAGCTATAAGTTCATCTAATATTCCCATCTCACAGGATGGTTAATCATGCATGGAGTCAGGGGAGCAAATACCAGACGCAATACAAAAATAACAAATCTACTCTTGACTAAAAGTTCAGGAGAGAACATAATATGTAAGGCTGATCTATTAGCTTCTACTAGCAAAATCTGCACCCAACAAAATCTGGGTGCAGCACAAGAATATCTTCCAATATTCCTGAGTGTATGAAGTAATTACAGAACTCAAAGTACCTCATCATTTGATCTGAAGTCACTTATAATAGAACAATCACAGATATGGTGTTGGAGAGTATGTCCCAGCTCT
>WNGS01008707.1:0-11940 GCA_020271785.1 Procambarus virginalis
GCGCGGCTCGTGTGACGTCATGCTTGTTAGTTCGTTTTCCTGGGGGAGTTCTGTCCCCTCGTTTGTCAATTTTTGTGGTTAACCAGAATAGCGGTTTGTTTTCGTGGCGCTTACTTTCTGGGTGCCTGTCCCGGTCGATGGCAGATATAGAATGCTCCAAATCACATGTGCATTTCTATGGGCCATTGCTCCCCGTGCCTCTCTGAGGGGGCCAGGTTCTGGCTCGTGGTCCCCGGTAGGCCTAGAATCCACCCACATCGACTGATGCAAAATAGTTAGGGTATACATATCAGCCATGAATAGCTCCGGGGAGCCTCCGGGACTCACCAGAAAATGGCGTTTCATTACATTCAACGCTGGTTTTTTGTCCATTGCTGTTTGCAGAGCCTGCGGTTGTGCAGTATCTGCGGGCAGCTTCGGCCAGTTGCTGTCCTATGTCGGACTTGTTATCCTCCACGGGGGACTCATGGGGAGTGGCCTTCCCGGAAGGGTCGTGCCGGGGCTCGGGGTTCGGCCTTCGGGGGCTCTGCGTCGATTACAGTACTGCGTCGCCAGCTTCCTCTTTGGGTTTTCGTGGTTCAGTGCCTTGGCTCCTCCCCAAACTCCCGCTCAATGTGTTCACGGACGCGTAGTCTCTTAGCTTTGTGAGCTTAGAGCTTTGTGACCAGTGCTCACCAGGCCTGCCAGGGACGGTGGGGTCCGTCCTCCCGTCGACTTCACAGCACGGTGCGGGAGTTGGCGGCTGTGTGGATGTCGTCTGGAGGATTCGGGTTACTCGCTGATCAACGATCCAGCTCCATTTGCACTGTTCCCGTGGTTCATTGCCTGAACCGAGGAGGTTCAATGCCATCCTTGGCTCTTTGGGGCTGTTCACTTCAAGTGACTCATCTGCTGAGTTCTCTGGGTTTGACTCTCCTGGCGGTTCATGTTCAGGGGTGTCCAATGTCCTGGCAGACGGCCTGTCCCAGTTCAATTCCCTGTCCACAGAATGTACTTTCAACACCAACTCATTAAGTTGAACTTACCGTATGTTCGGGCCTCCGGAAGTGGACCTCTTCGCGTCGGCGTTGTCGAGGCATCTCCCAGTATACGTGGCCCCTTCCCCGACTGCGAGGCTGTCAGGGTCGACACCTTCAGGCAGGACTGGGCAAGGTGGGCTAGCCTAGCCTTTGTTTCAGGGTCTGCTTGCTTGGTGTCTGAACCCGAGGGTCTTCCCGTGGCTCTGCCTCTTTCAGCAGCTTGGTCCAGCCCAGTGCGAGGCTAGTTAGAACTTGGTGTCGTTCAGCTCCATGTGCAGGTTCCCCTCCTTTTGGCGGCACAGGTGACAGAAGACTTGAGCGCTCTGGGCTTTTTGGTTGTGGCCTTGCGCTTCTTTTCCCTCCTGGACCTGTATTCTGACTGGCTCACGGAGGATGTGGGGGCACTTGGGGCTGTTCTGGGGTCTGGCGCCTTGGCTTCGGCGTCTCGCTCCTCAGCTGCCTTGCTGAAGTTTTTCGCGCTGATCTTGCGGGATGCGGTGGCTCCATAGAGCCACCGCATAGATTCCATAGATTCCATACAGGAGGCAGACGGTGCTTGCCTTGTCTATGGAATCTGCTTGGGCCTTGGCTCTTAGGCTTTTGTCCATTTTCTGTGGGGAGCCCTTACGGCTCCCTGGAGCTTATCGGGCTCCAGCATATGTTCTAATGTTCTGTTATATGTTAACAGATGTGGTAATGTAATGTTATGTGGTAACGTATGTTCGGGCTCTAATCGTATGTTATATTCAACAAACATCACACTTTACTGCTGCGCCGATCGTCCGCGCAGCCCTCCCGCCCCGGGGGGAAGAGTGTTTGCCTTGTGTGGCGTTCACTGGCATGTGTTGTGTGTGCGGTGGCCAGGAGTGCCTCATCAGTGCCGGGGCTGCATGCGCTTAGGGTTTCCTTCCCTAAGCGCCCTGTGAGTACTGCCCCTGCGTGACAGGGTTATCTTCCCTGGGGCGTTCAGGAACCATTCCCGTAGAGGTTCTTGCTGCTCGGCATTTGCCTCGCCCTTGGGGCCAGCTGGGGCTTGGGCCCTTGTTTGGCCCTGGGTAGGGACTGGTATTGTGCTGGTTAGGGCGTCAAGGTGTTGCGCGACCTGCCACCTAAGCGGCGACCGGTTCCTGTTGCCTCTGGAGACGGTGTACTTTTGTGGGGGGTTTCTTTTTTTTTTTATTTTCCTTTGCCTGGTGGGGGTCTGCCTAGTGTGACTATAGTTCCACTGGTAGTGTTTGGTGGCCTCTGCTAGGCCCCCATGATTGTACACGTCGCATGGGTTTTCAGTACTATCATCTACCCTCTTGTTATTTTTGGGTTTCTTAACCGGTTAGCAACACCTTGCCCGGGCTTCCTGTAGCAGTCAGCCTATGGGCCCTGGAAACCCCTGTCTGGGATTGGTGGACCATTGAATGTGTCTTCCGGGTTCCAACCCGTCTTGTACGGGATCGTTGGTTGCTGTGCCCTTGTCTCCGGGTGACAGTCACCACTTTTACCTCCGTCATGTTGCCTGTTGGGTCACTGACACCTTGACCCGGAGTCTTGCGAGAGAGAGATTCTCTGCTTGTTTTCCAGTACTCTCCTGATGTTATTACTGTTCAGAGTACAGGCGGCTTCCATGTTGCAAGCTAGGTTAGGTTGCTGCAACACGCTAGGTTGGTTTCCCACTCGGATGCCCCGAGGCCGTCCCGTTTTGGTTAGGTGCTGTTCGCCCCTTTCCCTCCCTGTTCCCGGCTCCGGATCGTCTGCGGGTTTCGGGGTCGGGGCGGGGTTTACTTGGCACCGAGACTCGGGCAGTTTTCAGGGGCTGCCCCGTTCGGGTTGGGGGCAGAGGTTTTCTAGCCTGTTCCTCCTACCAAGGCTTCTGGGTCTTACAAGCGGCCCTTTCTTGCTGCCTTTCCTATGGACTCTTCCTTTTCTTTAAGGGCAGAGGGCTTGGAGGACGGCTCTGCCCCAGGGCCTCTGTTGCTGGTTCCCGGGGCTGTGGGGGATGCCTGTTAGCAGTTCTGGGGCGATTTGCCCCTGCCTGGGTTTTCTGCTTTTGGGCGGAGTTTTTCGCCCATCCAGTCTGCTTGCTTCCCATTTTTGCTGGTGTGTTTCGTATCTTTTGCGTCAGTCACAGCCCTCTGTTCTGGTGGCCATTTTCTTTTGCCAGTTTCCCGGCATGGCCACCAGGTCGGCGTTGCGGTTTGTTTACATGCGCCTGGGTGTGCGAGCGAGTGTCTTGGGTGAGTTTTCACCTTTTTTTTTCTCAGGGGGTTTTATTCTCCTGTTGTCATTTTTTGCTTTTCTGGTGTTTTCTGCCCATTTTCTGTTCCTCTGGGAACGTTTGAGTGTTGATTTTACACCGGGTTTTCCATTTGTCTGTTTTGGGTCTGGGCCCTTGGGTCTGGGCTCAGTGTCCCTGGCTGTTTATGCTTGCTCCCACACCTTGTCCCTCGGTTTCCCTGAGGGTTCTGTCTGGGGGCTGTGCTTTGCCTTTTTATGGTGTATCTCCGCCGGCAAATGTGGTGGTTTGGGCTCCCACTGGTTCGATTCTGGGTTCCTTTGGGTTCTTTGTTTCGTTCCGGAGGTTTCTTCCTCTTGGGCCCCCTTTGTGGGTTCAGGGGGCTTTGTTTCCTCGTGTGTGACCCGGTTCTGCCTTCTGGAGTTCCGGGGTCTTCCTGGCTTGCAGACTGATCTTTTTGGGTCTTGGCACGTGTTGTGGTTGTACTGGGACTTTGAGATTTTGTTGTCGAGGTGGGCCTTTTGATGCAGTTTTGTGCCTTCTTCGCCTGGCCGGCGTGGTGCTCTCTGCCCACTGGTCGGCGGCTTGTAATTTTCTTTTCACGTGTATGTGTGTGTACACATGTACATGTTTCGCAAACAGAGTGGTAGACGGTTGGAACAAGTTACGTGAGAAGGTGGTGGAGGGCAAGACCGTCAGTAGTTTCAAAGCGTTATATGACAAAAAGTGTTGGGAAGACGGGACACCACGTGCGTAGTTCTCATCCTGTAACTACACTTAGGTAATTTCACTTAGGTAATTACACTGTGTGTGTGTGCTGTCGGGGGTTCACAATAAGAGGGTGAGCAACAATACACAAGATATCCTCTCAACGGTCGCACTGGCGATAACCGTTACTCACCGTAGTCCTGCGGGTCTTCACTCTATCCTCGCGGCGCCACTGTACGCCAGGAGAGTATCCCAGTCGATCTCCAATCGGCTCTTTAATCAGAGAATGAGTGAGAACACAGTTTGCTCTCTCCCAACTGTGTGCCCACCCTGACAAGGACTCTACTACTAATTGCAAGGTCGCCAACTGGTGTTTCCTGTGTCCAGTAACACGTCAGTGGTATTGTGGAATTGTGGTAACTGTGGCAAGAGCACACTAAATATATCTGATATCAGGCAGGTCTATATCTCTATCACTCTCACCTTTCCAGTGGTTAAGTAGCAGTAAGAATTATGAAGGGGTAATACAAACAAGAAAGAATTTTGTATTTTACTTAAAAGTCAAGATATCATATTCATGTCAACAGGCAAGCCAGTACAATGCAGAAGTCGCTCTCTTCTTCATAATATTTGGGCACACCTGGTTGATACCTGGTTGATGGGGTTCTGGGAGTTCTTCTATTCCCCAAGCCCGGCCCGAGGCCAGGCTTGACTTGTGAGAGTTTGGTCCACTAGGCTGTTGCTTGGAGTGGCCCGCAGCCCACATACACACCACAGCCCGGTTGGTCCGGCACTCCTTGGAGGAATAAATCTAGTTTCCTCTTGAAGATGTCCACAGTTGTTCCGGCAATATTTCTTATGCTTGCTGGGAGGGTGTTGAACAGCTGCGGACCTCTGATGTTTATACAGTGTTCTCTGATTGTGCCTATGGCACCTCTGCTCTTCACTGGTTCTATTCTGCATTTTCTTCCATATCGTTCACTCCAGTACGTTGTTATTTTACTGTGTAGATTTGGTACTTGGCCCTCCAGTATCTTCCAGGTGTATATTTGATATCTCTCTCATCTTCTTTCTAGTGAGTACATTTGGAGAACTTTGAGACGATCCCAATAATTTAGGTGCTTTATTGCATCTATGCGTGCCGTATATGTTCTCTGTATTCCCTCTATTTCAGCAATCTCTCCTGCTCTGAAGGGGGAAGTGAGTACTGAGCAGTACTCAAGACGGGACAACACAAGTGACTTGAAGGTTTCAACCAGTGTGATGGGATCCCTGGATTTGAAAGTTCTCGTAATCCATCCTATCATTTTCTGGCTGTCGCAATATTTGCTTGGTTATGCTCCCTAAACGTTAGGTCGTCAGACATTATTATTCCCAAATCCTTTACATGCTGTTTTCCTACTATTGGTACATTTGATTGTGTTTTGTACTCTGTATTATGTTTAAGGTCCTCATTTTTACCGTACCTGAGTATCTGGAATTTATCACTGTTAAACTAATGTTATTTTCTGATGCCCAGTCGAAAATTTATTAATGTCAGCTTGAAGTTTTTCAATGTCTTCAGCCGAGGTAATTTTCATACTGATTTTTGTGTCATCTGCAAAGGATAATACGAAGCTGTGACTTGTATTTTTGTCTATATCTGATATGAAAATAAGGAAAAGCAGCGGTGCAAGGACTGTACCCTGAGGTACAGAGCTTTTAACTGCACTTGGACTAGATTTTATATGGTTGACCCGTTACTTGCTGAGTCCTGTTTGACAGAAAACTGAGTATCCAGCGTTCTACTTTACCGGTTATTCNAAATATACGGCACGCATAGACGAGATAAAACACCTAAATTATTGGGATCGTCTCAAAGCTCTCCAAATGTACTCTCTAGAAAAGAGACGAGAGAGATACCAAATAATATACACGTGGAAAATACTGGAGGGCCAGTCCCAAATCTACACAGTAAAATAACAACGTACTGGAGTGAACGATATGGAAGAAAATGCAAGATTGAACCAGTGAAAGCAGAGGTACCATAGGCACAATCAGAGAACACTGTATAAACATCAGAGGTCCGCGGTTGTTCAACGTCCTCCCAGCGACTATAAGAAATATTGCCGGAACAACCGTGGACATCTTCAAGAGAAAACTGGACTGTTTCCTAAGAGAAGTCCCGGATCAGCCGGGCTGTGGTGGGTATGTGGCTCTGCGGGCCGCTCCAAGCAACAGCCTGGTGGATCAAACTCTCACAAGTCGAGCCTGGCCTCGGGCCGGGCTTGGGGAGTAGAAGAACTCCCAGAACCCCATCAACCAGGTATCAACCAGGTATCAACCAGGTCCTGCGCATGCGCCGTGAGTTTGTTTTGGTTCCGGGCAGGTGTGCACATGTGTTGTGCTTCCATTTTCTCGGGGGGCTTCGCCTCTCGCTCTTCATCCCATCCGTGCCCCGTTGCTTGGGGGTTGTCAGGGGTGCTGCTGTACTCTCCTAGTTGTGTTTGCGGGGTTGAGCTCTGGCTCTCTGGTCCTGCCTCTCAACAGTCAATCAACAGGTGTACCGATTCCTGAGCCTATTGGGCTCTATCATCTCTACACTTGACTCTGTGTATGGAGTCAGCCTCCACCTCATCCCTTCCTCATGCATTCCGTTTGTCAACCACTCTGACACTAAAACAGTTCTGCAGGTGAGTTGGTGCGGTTTGGCGTTTCCTTCGTCCTGACGCTGTTTTTGGGCGTTCGCATGGGTGTACGTACGTACTTGTGACAGTGGTCCGTATCGCCCGAGGTGCCTGCTGCTGGGCTATTAGCCCATATTGGGCTGCTCTTGTTCTCTCCACCTGATTCCTTCCTCGGTTCACGGGTGTCTGCGGGTGGCCTCTTGGCCCTTTCGAGGCGACCCCTGCCTGTACTCCTGCCCCTCTCCTATGCTTGTCTCACCTGGCTTGAGTTCAGGGCCCCGCCTCCACTTTGTTCCACGGTGCAACGGTGGGGGTGCCTGTGTGGTATTACGTTTCCTGGGTCAATGGTGTTGTGTGCTTGCGGGGTTGCGTTCTGGCTCTTTAGTTCCACCTCTCCCCTGTCGTTTGCCTGTTGAGCGGTTTCTGTGCTTCATGGGCGCTCTCGTCTCTGCTCTTGGGGCTGTGTATGGGATCAGCCCATGTTGGGCTGCCCAATGTGTTCCTTCGGTTGCCTGTTACACTGCACACGTTTCTCCTACCGTCCCTGTGGCTCGGTTGGGTGCTCGGTTTCCGCCTGTGTCCCCTTGTGTGCCGCTCGTGTACGATTTATCTATCTTCTCTGTCGCTTCCTCGGGGAGTGTGGGGACGTTTTGCTGCGGTTTTGGTACTGCAGCTGTGTGTCGGGGTTGGTTGTGGCATTATGTTCGGCCCTTCCGTGCTCCTTTTGGGGCCCTCCTTCCTTGTCGGTCTTGCTGTGCTGGGCCTGGTTTACCAGGTTCCTTGGATTCTGTTTTGTCCTTGCCTCATTGTACTGGTTGGGGATGAGCTTGGGGTCGTCGTCTCGCCCCTCGCTTTTTCTTCCGGTTTCCGTTCAAGTTCCGGAGCCTAGTGGGCTCCCTTCCTTGGTGTTTTTCACGGCTGCCCCGGGGTTTTCTTGCCGCTGGGGCTTTGAGGGGACAGCTCGGCCCCAGGGCCTGCAGGGTGGGTTCCCGGGCTGGGGTGGTGCTAACGTAAGGGGCCTTCGCCCCGTTGGTCCCCGCCGGGGTCTTTCTACCCCTCTGGGCCAGGCTTACGGTTTTGTGGTGTGGGGTTTTTCCGTCCCCCCGCTCCGCACGTGCTTTGTGGGCATCGGTCCCTCCCTGGGCTCGGTTTTCCTTGTCCAGCGTGCCCGTTGTTTCCGTCCTGTCGGTGGGTGTTTTTCTACAGTCTTCGCACCTTTTTCCAGGACGGCCTTCTCAGTCATGTCCCCCTCTTCTTGGGGTTCTGCATGACTTTTGGTCTCGGGTGCGACGGAGTTTTTGTGCCTTCGTTCTTTGTTTGCGTTTTTGTTTTCGAAGGTTTGGGACTGTTTTGGGGTAGCCTTGGTAGCTGCACCCAATTGCCGTGGGAAAGGAGAAAGCGGATAAACAGAGGGGAGTTCAACACCCACTGTGTGACGTTGACATGTCAGTCAGTCCGACCGGCGCAGGTCAGTCCTAGCGCCGTATACTGCATTGGTCATCTGTTGGGGCTCGTGACACCCGTCAACGACATCTTCTTCCTTGTCCCCGGTCGCTCCGTGGCTTCTGGCACCCACACCATAGAGAGAATGCAGCAGGCGATGCCACTGCTGCTCCTCTCGTTGACGGGGCCGGCGCCTGCTACTCTGGCGGCGTCTTTGTGCTGGGTTTTCCTTGACACACTTCCCAGTGGGCCCCTCCTCCTCCTTCACTCTCCTGTAAACGTACATTTACGTGTGTGGCGGAGAATGACAGGGCAGGAATAATGAGAGTGGGAAAGAGCAATTCTGTGTCTTCTAACCCCAGTCAGCTCTTTCCCTTTTCTGGTACGTCTGTCGTCATTCGGTTGAGCTTCCCTCCGGTCCTTTCTAGGGCTTGTGGGTCCTCTTCCCGGCAGTTTCTGGATGTTTGGCCTTCTGTTTTTTTTTGTGCATATATCTCCTCTTCGCGCTGTCTCGGCGCTCCTCGTTTTCCTGTGGGCGATTTTGCTCCTTTTACTGAGTCTTCGCTCCTGCCCTTCTGCCGGGGTTGGTGCGGGGCGGCTCCTTATGCAGGTTCCTTCCCTGTCGGCTGCACTTGTGGTGGTGGCCTTGCACGCTTGTGGCATTTTGGTTTTGGTCCTGCGTTTTCTTTTCCCTCCTGGGGCTGTCATAGGATTGGCTTGCAGAAGGTGTAGAGGCGCTTGGGACTGTTCCTGGGTCTTGCACCTTGGTTTCTGCTGCTAGCTTTCGGTTTCGATGTTCCTTCTGTGCCGTTTCGCAGGCTGTATCGTGCATTGTTTCACCTCCGGCCTGTTTCTGCACTGCCTGTGCCGTCCAGGTCTTTGGACAGGGTGTTCTCCTGTTTTTCTTCTCCTTGGTGGTTGTGGCTCCTCGGGGCAGGTTTGCTTTGCCTCGGCTATCTTTTGGCATTGGCCTCTGGGGGTCGTGTGGCAGTGCTTCATGCTCTTCTCAGGCGCAGTGGTTTCTTGGCTTCTATGGTCTCGGTCATAGTTTTCTTCGTCTGTGGCCATTCTCCCTTTTTCTGGCGAATGTTATGCCTGCTGCTTTCCGGAGGGGTCCTTTTGGTTGTTGTCTCGACTTCGTGTTGAGGAGTGGTTCACCGACCGCCTCCCGGGTATGTCCCCTTGTTTTCTTAGGTAGTCTTTGGTGAGGTAGCTCCGGGGAGCCGTAGGGGCTCCCCCCAGAAAACCAGCGTTGAATGTAATGAAACGCCATTTTCTGGGTGAGTCCCGGAGGTTCCCCGGCATCCCTCCCGCCCTCCGGTCGGCGGTTTTTCGTGGTTTTGATATCCAGCCTCGGAACTGGGATGTGGATAGCCGGCGCGGGGGTCTGGGGCTCCCCCTTCCCCCTCCCGGGGAGGGGGGGAGCTGCGCAGACATGCGGCGCGGCTCGTGTGACGTCATGCTTGTTAGTTCGTTTTCCTGGGGGAGTTCTGTCCACTCGTTTGTCAATTTTTGTGGTTAACCAGAATAGCGGTTTGTTTTGTGGCGCTTACCTTTCTGGGTGCCTGTCCCGGTCGATGGCAGATATAGAATGCTCCAAATCACATGTGCATTTCTATGGGCCATTGCTCCCCGTGCCTCTCTGAGGGGGCCAGGTTCTGGCTCGTGGTCCCCGGTAGGCCTAGAACTCCACCCACATCGACTGATGCAAAATAGTTAGGGTATCCATATCAGCCATGAATAGCTCCGGGGAGCCTCCGGGACTCGCCCAGAAAATGGCGTTTCATTACATTCAACGCTGGTTTTTTGTCCATTGCTGTTTGCAGAGCCTGCGGTTGTGCAGTATCTGCGGGCAGCTTCGGCCAATTGCTGTCCTATGTCGGACTTGTTAATCCTCCACGGGGGACTCATGGGGAGTGGCCTTCCCGGAAGGGTCGTGCCGGGGCTCGGGGTTCGGCCTTCGGGGGCTCTGCGTCGATTACAGTACTGCGTCGCCAGCTTCCTCTTTGGGTTTTTCGTGGTTCAGTGCCTTGGCTCCTCCCCAAACTCCCGCTCAATGTGTTCACGGACGCGTAGTCTCTTAGCTTTGTGAGCTTAGAGCTTTGTGACCAGTGCTCACCAGGCCTGCCAGGGACGGTGGGGTCCGTCCTCCCGTCGACTTCACAGCACGGTGCGGGAGTTGGCAGCTGTGTGGATGTCGTCTGGAGGATTCGGGTTACTCGCTGATCAACGATCCAGCTCCATTTGCACTGTTCCCGGTGGTTCATTGCCTGAACCGAGGAGGTTCAATGCCATCCTTGGCTCTTTGGGGCTGTTCACTTCGAGTGACTCATCTGCTGAGTTCTCTGGGTTTGACTCTCCTGGCGGTTCATGTTCAGGGGTGTCCAATGTCCTGGCAGACGGCCTGTCCCAGTTCAATTCCCTGTCCACAGAATGTACTTTCAACACCAACTCATTAAGTTGAACTTACCGTATGTTCGGGCCTCCGGAAGTGGACCTCTTCGCGTCGGCGTTGTCGAGGCATCTCCCAGTATACGTGGCACCCTTCCCCAACTGCGAGGCTGTCAGGGTCGACACCTTCAGGCAGGACTGGGCAAGGTGGGCTAGCCTAGCCTTTGTTTCAGGGTCTGCTTGCTTGGTGTCTGAACCCGAGGGTCTTCTCGTGGCTCTGCCTCTTTCAGCAGCTTGGTCCAGCCCAGTGCGAGGCTAGTTAGAACTTGGTGTCGTTCAGCTCCATGTGCAGGTTCCCCTCCTTTTGGCGGCACAGGTGACAGAAGACTTGAGCGCTCTGGGCTTTTTGGTTGTGGCCTTGCGCTTCTTTTCCCTCCTGGACCTGTATTCTGACTGGCTCACGGAGGATGTGGGGGCACTTGGGGCTGTTCCGGGGTCTGGCGCCTTGGCTTCGGCGTCTCGCTCCTCAGCTGCCTTGCTGAAGTTTTTCGCGCTGTTCTTGCGGGATGCGGTGGCTCCATAGAGCCACCGCATAGATTCCATAGATTCCATACAGGAGGCAGACGGTGCTTGCCTTGTCTATGGAATTTGCTTGGGCCTTGGCTCTTAGGCTTTTGTCCATTTTCTGTGGGGAGCCCTTACGGCTCCCTGGAGCTTATCGGGCTCCAGCATATGTTCTAATGTTCTGTTATATGTTAACAGATGTGGTAATGTAATGTTATGTGGTAACGTATGTTCGGGCTCTAATCGTATGTTATATTAGACCGGGACATTAGCTAAGGAGATCAGACCTACCAGGGACCAGTGCCAGAACCTGGCCCCTTCAAAGAGCTTTCAGGGAGCAATGGCCCTGGAAAACCCCTTTGTGGTTGGGGTTTTCCTTATCTGCCATCGACCGGGGTCAGGCACACTGAAAGGTAGGCATAACAAAACAAACCCCACATGGTAAAAAAATAAAACAAAAAAACGAACAGAGAGGTAGAAACTCCCTACAATCCCAAGGACACAAGCAAACAAGCAAACATCACACTTTACTGCTGCGCAGATCGTCTGCGCAGCCCTCCCCGCCCCGGGGGGAAGAGTGTTTGCCTTGTGTGGCGTTCACTGGCATGTGTTGTGTTGTGCGGTGGCCAGGAGTGCCTCATCAGTGCCGGGGCTGCATGCGCTTAGGGGTTTCCTTCCCTAAGCGCCCTGTGAGTACTGCCCCTGCGTGACAGGGTTATCTTCCCTGGGGCGTTCAGGAACCATTCCCGTAGAGGTTCTTGCTGCTCGGCATTTGCCTCGCCCTTGGGGCCAGCTGGGGCTTGGGGCCCTTGTTTGGCCCTGGGTAGGGACTGGTATTGTGCTGGTTAGGGCGTCAAGGTGTTGCGCGACCTGCCACCTAAGCGGCGACCGGTTCCTGTTGCCTCTGGAGACGGTGTACTTT
>WNGS01008709.1:35450-51071 GCA_020271785.1 Procambarus virginalis
AAATTTCGCGAGCCGCCACCATTTTCTTGTAGGACAGTTTTTGGTCTTAGGTAAAGTGTATGTGAAGATGCAAGGCTGTATTAGGACGGGTTGGGTCTACAGCAGCAGGTGTGGAGGCAGGTGTGTGTGTGTGTAGCGGAGCCGGGGACACGCAGACGGCGCTGCTCCAAACCCCAGACGCACCTTAAGGCTCACATGGATACAGGTAAATATTTGTTCAGTGTGAGGTTAGTCGTCATATCCCGCCAAACACACACCGAAACTACGACGTTGGTACAACGTTCGAGCAGGTTTAACACCTCCTAACCAGTTATAACAACCAATATAGCAAGTTGTAACAACGTTCTAATACGTCATAAACACGTCAAGCCAAGATGTAACAACTTTATTACAAGTTGTAATAAGCAGAAAATAGAGACAGTTTCGGTTTGTGTTTCCAGGGATATGGACTAACCTTTAAATACAGGTACGATAGAGCGTAGAATGATGGGATATTACTGCATCACATTAATGACGGCCAGGAGCCGAGATCAACTTGAGCAGTTAATTATCAACGTTAATTACAGCGTGAGAGTTGTGTGGCGCCACAAGACTTAAGAGTGCAGCAAGTAACAGTGGCTTCCCACACGCCGCCTCCACCACCACCAGGAAGGATGGGAGGGAGGGAGAGAGCAGAGGAGTGCGTGAAAGTGGGGGGGGGGGGAGGAAACTGTCTCAGTGATGGTGGCCACGCTAACTACGTGCCTTTGTTTAACCACCACAATCATTAATCACTTGGCCCTCTCCTCTTTCTCATCTACATTAATGACCTTCCAAATGCCTCCCAACACCTCAAACCAATTCTGTTTGCTGACGACACAACCTTCATTTACTCCAGTCCTGACTCCCTTGCTCTAAATGCCTCAGTAAATACCGAGCTAAATAAAGTCCATCTTTGGCTAACTGCCAACAAACTCACCCTTAACATTGACAAAACTTTCTATATTCTGTTTGGCAATAAATCCTCTAATCAAATAAATCTCAAAATTAACAATACCCAAATTTGTAACAAATTAGATGGTAAGTTCCTTGAGTCCATTTCATGTGGTCTCCATCTCATGTTGGCCTCCGAATGCATGATAGAGCTGATAAGTTAGCCAAAGAATCTGCCTTTAAAGGAGCCGTTGAGTGTAACCTTGGATTGTCAATGAGCAATCTGAGAGCAGCAGTACACCGAGAACTTCAACAAGATCTTGTAGATCTGAGGCAAAGTGAAATTGACACCAGTAATTCCATCTATCATCATACTATCATGCAAGAGGAGCCACACATCTATGGATCATCCAATAAAATCAGCAGACTTCTAGATGTTACTGCTGCTCGGCTTAGACTCGGTTACAAGTATCTCTGGGAATTCTCATTATCTGCCGATGTAGACCTGACCAAATGTAAACTGTGTCAACAAAATTATTCGCACACCCTCCGTCACTATGTGATGGAGTGCGAAAAGATACGTGAATTTAGAGACAATTCTATAACCAATGTTCCAGCGATGTGTAAATATTTCATTCAAAATGATCTGCTACCAGAAATTTTAGCCAAATATCCCCAGTTTGCTAACTGTAGGTAGTAACTGAGTGATTGTAACCTATCCACCGCTGCCCACTGGATGGGAGGCGGTGTGCAGGACAAACATATAAATTTTGACACTAGCTCTCCACATATGTCAGTTGCTTAATTTAGAACCTGTACTTGAGGTCGATCTCGAACCCATTGTTGATGTGACGACTTATATTGAATTTTGTAACTAGCTCATCAAGATTGTAATTGCTTAGCTAAATGAATTGTGGGGTTCAGTCCCTGAGCCCATTATGTGCCTCTGTAACCCTTTCCACTACCGCCCACAAGATGGGTATGGGGTGCATAATAAATGAACTAAACTAAAAAAAAGTTCCTTGGCGTTCTCATTGACCACAAGCTGAATTTCCAGGGACACATTCTAAATATATCAAAAAAGTTTCAAAAACTGTTGGCATTCTTTCTAAGATCAGATATTATGTACCCCGCCCTGCCCTGGTGACTCTCTATTACTCCCTCATCTATCCATATCTCAACTATGGTATTTGTGCTTGGGGTTCTACTACCCAAAATCATTTACGTCCTCTAATTACTCAACACAAAGCTGCTATTAGGACAATATCCAACTCTGGCCCCAGACATCACTCGGTACCCCTACTCAAATCTCTGAATATGTTAGATATTAAGTCACTGCACATTCTCTCATGTGTATTATACATATATAAAACGCTGAACTGTAATGCAATCCTGACCTCAAAAGCTTCATTGAAGGTTGTAACAGAACCCATGAGCACCACACCAGAAATAAATACAGTTTTGATATTCCAAGAGTACGACTTAATCAAACTAGAAATGCTCTACAAATCATGGGACCCAGAATGTGGAATGACCTTCCCAACCATGTTAAAGATTGTACCTCTCTTAACCAGTTTAAGATAAAAACTAAGCACTACCTAATAAATTCCCTGTAACCTACCTTACCCCTCTATTGTCAACCCATGTCTGTTATTTTTTTAATCAACGCTGTTTGTCGACCAATTGTATTTGTGCTGCTTTTTCAGTCATGTCCCCTCCCCCCTTTTTTTTATCTTTATTGTATTTGTTCTCAACACATTTTATTCTTTATACTCAATTAGTATTAAGTTTTAATGTTTTTTTATTATTATGTTTTTTGATATTAATGTTTTTTTCTGCCCGAAACGCATTGCGTAATAGTGGCTTTAGGCATTGTATGTACTAGCTCTATCTATAAATCGATCAATTTATGTAAAATTCACTTGTATGTATGTACCTTACCTGAATAAACATATTTATTTATTTATTTTTACTTAGAGAGTGTTATCTGGTTGTGGGAGTGTTGTTTCGTTCCAAGGATATTAGAGATGGTATT
This sequence comes from Procambarus virginalis, assembly GCA_020271785.1. Classification (NCBI taxonomy): domain Eukaryota; kingdom Metazoa; phylum Arthropoda; class Malacostraca; order Decapoda; family Cambaridae; genus Procambarus; species Procambarus virginalis. The sequence continues at coordinate 38,398 of WNGS01008709.1, forward strand.
CTATGTGCTTTTCATATTGCCTTTTGCTTCTTTGAATCTAGTCTCATAATATGAAAGTTTGGTTTTTCTTATGATACTGGTAAGCATTGATGAGTACCTTTTAACTACTTCCTTTGTAACTAGGCCAATCCTAAATTTCTTTTTATATTCATGTTTTTTGTTCATTGATTTGATTATGCCACTTGTGAGCCACGGATTGTTTTTTCTTTTGTCAGTGACTTGTTTGGTAAGGAGGGGACAGTGAGTGTTGTAGAGGCTTAGAGTTTTGGAGAGAAAGAGGTTAGTTAATGAGTTTATATCCTGTGTATTATTGAATTCAGATTCCCAGTTAATATTGTGAAGTGCATTAGATAGATTGTCTAAAGCTGATTCACTGTGTAGCCTGAATGAGAGTTTCTTGCTTTCTGGTGGTATTGTGTCCATATTTGCTATGAGGAAGGTAGGATAGTGGTCAGTTGTTCTATCATAGATTACCTCAGATGTAAGGGGAGCTGTTATATTAGTCCATAAGTGATCCAAGGTAGTGGCAGAAGTTTGAGTGACTCGAGTGGGTTTGGTAATTGTGGAGATTAGCATACAGGAATGCATGCTGTTACGGAAATAGTCAACTTGAGGGTTATTTTGAAGTCCAAGGTCAATATTGAAATCACCTCCTAGAATGATGTGATTTTCGTTGAGATTGTTAACAACATTATTATTAACAATTATTTGTATAATTAGCAGAACATAATATATATGTATATATGTACATATGTATATATACATATGTATAATTAACAGAGATTATTAACAACATTATTTAGTGTATGTGGTTGGGGTTAGAGTAGATGAGGGTAGTATCATCAGCAAACAAAATAGGTTCCAGAATGTTAGAGACATTAGGCAGATCCTTGATGTATATAAGAAATAGGAGAGGTCCCAAGATGCTGCCTTGTGGCACTCCTACGGTTATTGGTAGAGTGGGAGAGGTTATATTATTGATGGCTACACATTGGTGTCTATCACTAAGATAGGATTGGATATAGTCCAGTGCATGTCCTCGGATTCCATAATGATTGAGTTTGCATAAGAGGTAATTGTGATTAACAGTATCAAATGCCTTTTTCAGGTCAATGAAGAGTCCAATCGGAAACTCATTTTTGTCAAGGGCTGAGTAAATTATATCAAGGAGACTAATAATTGCATCGTTGGTACTCTTTTGGGAGCGGAAGCCAAACTGACAGGGGCTAAGAATGTCGAATTTTACGAGATAGGAGTAGAGCTGTCGAAGATAATTTTTTCAAATATTTTTGATAGTATGGGTAGTTTTGATATTGGTCTATAATTGTTTGTCTGCCGGATTACCTCCTTTATGAACTGGCGTTACTCTTGCTTTTTTAAGGATATCAGGGAAGGTATGACACTCAAGGGATTTGTTGAAGAGCAGAGCTATAGGTGGCGCAAGGGCATGGGAGGCGCTCTTGTATACAATGGATGGGATTTCACTGATGTTCCCAGCTTTGGTTTTTAGCAATGGAACTTTTGTAACAAGGAGGGACACTTGCAGAGAGTGTGTAGGGAATATCTGAACAGGAACAGCAAGGCCTGGGAGAGGAGACGACTCGGGAATGCAGGATGAAGAGGTAGTGGTACTGTGGTTAAGGCAGTAGAGAAAGGGAAACTGTCTGAAGAAGCTGCAGGTGAGGGAAAACAGACTATATTCCGTGAAAGAAAAGGTATGTTCAGTAAAGTCACAAGTGGTGAATTTTGTAATTAATGGTAAGTTAGTTCCCTTGGAACTGGACACTGGTGCTGCAGTATCAACATTGTCTAGAGATTGGGCAGATACCTTGCAATTGAATGTAAAACCAGGTCAAAAAATCATTAAGTGCTGCTGGTAATGTACCGATTAAGGTCTATGGCAAGGTGTCGGCAAAAGTAGGTTATAATGGAAAAGAAATTGTCCAGGATTTTTATGTAGTGGATTCACATAATCCTAGCCTATGTGGTAAGGATCTCAAGGAAAAAGTGGGAATTTTCTTGGCAGGCCTAGATGAATTGTCGATAGTTAAAACAATTAAAAGTGCCGAACAAATGTTAGATAAATAAATATTCAGTGGAGGCAGATAAGCCAATTAATATCATGGTGGCAAAAATTCACCTGAAAAGTGGGGCTTCACCTAAATTTTTCAAGGCAAGAACAGTGCCGTTTCATTACAAGCAATTGGTAGAATCAACCCTGGAAAAGCCTGTGGCAGAAGGCATCTTAGAGCCAATTACACATAGTGAGTGGGCAGCCCCAATTGTATCAGTGTTGAAGGCAGATCGGAAATCCTTGAGAATCTGTGCAGACTTCAAGGAACTGAACAACCGCATGCATTGTGAGAAGTACCCTTTACCCAAGACAGATGAGTTGTTGTCAGTGGTCTGTAAGGGGGCAATTTTTTCTAAGATTGACCTGAAAGATGCTTTTCTGCTCTGGGAGAAAAACGACACCAACAGTTTGGGGGCTTATTTATTACATAGTAGGAGACGGTAAATTAAATTCTGCGGAACGTGTAAATTTGTATAAGTAGGAACAAATGTAACATATCCATGTCTACTGAGTACTAATATTTAACTTAAAATGTACACCCGTATTAAGTGAGTAGGCTTAGCCTAGTGACATGGTAAACACGTTCTGCAGAAACCTAATGTCAATGTAATGTAATTATGTAAAGCTAGTTATAAGTCAGGACACAAATGATAAATAAATTGAATAGGCCACATAACACTTAACAGAAGCCGACCAAGAGGCCGGAAAGACATAATGGTAAATCCTAGCTGAATTAACAGGAATTAAACAGGCGGGCAGAAAATACCTAGTGCTGGGGAAAAACTGAGATGACAATGGGTGAGAATTTTTTCCGAGGGCGTGAGGCCGTGCCGCCAAGGAATAAGGAGAAGGGTTTCCTGACTAAAGGTAGGGCTTACTAGCACCTAGACTGGGCAAAGTATTAGCTGCGGACAGCGGGACACTTGGGGACCAGCGCTGCACCCCCACCGCAGGCGAAGGGCGAGGCCCGCTGGCCGCGAGGCGGCCTCAAAGTGGCAGAGCAACACCATCCCGCCTGACTTAGGATGTACAAGGTCGACCCCGTGTCGGTTGTTGTCGCTGTGGCGAGCCCCACGGATGTGGAGGGGAGGTGGCAGAGCGGGAGCTGGCTGCTATTAGTAGGAACATGCCAGCTCACTACCGTGGATGTAACCATGCCCGTATGCCCGGAGAGGCCGTTAAAAAACAGTCAGGTGCCCCTGACTGAAAAAGATACCATTCCGGGTCTACAGGCAGATGCTGCTAACTGAGACAGCTTCCTTGGTGGGCCGACGGAGCGCCATCTTGACAAGCCATGGGGCGGAGAGAGGCGGGATAATCCAATGACATTGACCCTGGGAGGAGTACATACTGCAGGATTTGTACCCATGTAGGGAGTGCTGTCCACCATGGCAAGTGACTGGTCGATTCTGTGTATATCTTCGTCGCTGGAGCCCGCCCTCACAGCGACCAGTCCTGGAAGGCTGGCCCCAGGGCGGGTGTGGGAAAGTGAATGCTGTCCTCCCCGAGGTCGACCCCGTGTCGGTCGTTGTCGCTGTGGCGAGCCCCACGGACGTGGAGGGGAGGTGGCAGCTTAGAAGTGTGTAGGTCCTTCCAGGCCACCTCTCGCGGTGGGCTCGGGATCAGTTGTCCGCCTTTCGGGCCCCGCCACGTGGTCCTCGATCATTCATGTTTTTTCCTTGTCCGCGTTCTATCGTGGATCTGGAAGTATTAAGGCAGTAAGGGTGGGCAGAAGCTGGCATGCAGTGGTAACGTGTAAGGCAAAGGCACGGTTGTGTTGGACCACCACCATACGCGTACTGGTGGCAGCTTAGGCTGCAAGAGTGGGGTTAACTGGATGCGGCACCTGTTGCGAAAGGCAGGAATGGTAGACTTGAATAAAGTCCCAAGCATAACTGAGTGGGGAGTAACTTAGAAGCCTAGCAATGGTACTGTCAGATACAATAAGTCCTAACTCCAATTGTCCTATTGTTTGGACAATAAGTCCTAACAATAAGTCCTGTGTATGTACTAGCTCTCTATAAATCGATCAATTTTGTAACATCTCTTGTATGTATGTACCTTACCTGAATAAACATTTATTATTTATATTAACTCCTGGAACAATCGGATGCCCCCTCAGCGGGAACTAAGAGAAATAGTGAAAGTCGTCGCCCAGTAGTTAGTAAGCTCCAGCACAGCAACTACTAATAATAAGACCAATTATAAGTCAATGATAAAACACAGAGCTGACAGTGGACTGGAGGTGGCCCCAAATGACTGCAATAGAGTGGAACGATGCCCATATCGCTATGCAGCATGTACATACTAAATAATGCCAACAGGCCAATGTAAGAGGATGGTAAGGGGCATCGAACTGCAAAACCACTTATGCACAATTAAGACGAATCAGAACTGTAAAGAAATTATTATTAAGAATGGAGAGGAAATGTGATCTTCCCTTCTACCCCGTGAAAATCCTCCGCTGGGACACGCCATCTGGAGGCTCGGCAGCTGGACCATTTCGGCTGCAGCATCTTCGGTTGGACACCGCTAGGTATCAGCTTCAGCAGCCGGGACATCCTTGGCTGGGTAGTATCTTCTGGAGCCTCAGCTGCTGGATCATCGGCTGGAACCTCGGCAGCCGGAACATCAGCAGTTGGGCCTCTATCATCGGCCGTAACACTACCAGCTGGGCCATCAGCTGCTGGATCATTGGCATGGACCACGTCGGCCGGAACATCAGCAGCTGGGTCTGGCCCCGGGAAACAAACAAACATTATATAATACATAAATTAGAAAGGAATACAAAGAACGACAAAACGTAAAAGAAAAAAGAATTCATATATAAATAAGGAGGGCGACTGGGCATGCTCAGCTGGAACACCGCCAGCTGAGCCCTCGGCTGCTAGATCGTCGGCGGGAACCATATCTGACGGTCCATCAGCTGCAGGGTCATCGGCAGGGACTACACCAGCTGGAGCATCAGTAGCTGGGTCTTAGGATGATTGGCCCCCACCTGCCTGCCGACCTCACTATGAAGGGATGAACTGCTGAGTAAAACTAGGCCCGCATGTAGCAAAGCAAAAGTGAGACAACCATAAGTGTAAACCCAGAAAGTAAATTGAACAGACGTGAATGAACTTAAAGCAAGAAGCATGAGGCCCGTACTTCCGCAACCGGTACATCCTAGCTGACTTTCCTTTGTAGTATATAGAGGCAATTAGCTGAGTAAACAATGTAAATGTAACCAGTGGTGAGTAACATAATTATGCAGCAAGAGCTAAGTGTAAAACACGGTAATAAATTCCTGAGGAAATGAACATAATTGCAATGCCAGAAAATCTTAATGCAAGAGGCAAGGGGCCGTAACACAGCAACTAGCGCCTCCTCGCTGACTTACTTAATAACTTAAATGGCAAGCAAGTGAAACGACAACTGTAACCACCGCAAAGTAAAACGACATGTAACATGGGCAATGCATCAATTGTAGAATTAAATTGAGGTAGGCTAAATGTAAACATTTAGGCCATAAATGATAAACAACATAACGTAACCAGTAGAAATTAACATAATCATGCAAGAGTTAAACGTAATATACAGTAATAAATTTCAGAGGAAACTAAGCATAAATGCAGGGCCAGGAAACCTTAAAGCAGGAGACAGGGGCCCGTAACACTGCAACTAGCACATCCTAGCTGACTCTACTTAATAAGTTGTCTCAACCCTCCCTGCTGTTCCTGGTGGTGGGGACGTGGCATGTTTTGCGATGGTCAGCCCTATTCCAGCTGTCGTGCGGTTAAACTTCATCGGATTGGAGTTTACTGGCCGTGCTGGTTACCCGCTAGTAGACTTGGTATTGAGTGACATGCTTCAAGTCCTGGTTCAGGATGTATATGGTGTTGAGCTTGTCACTGCTCATCGTGTCATCATCAAGTTTGTGGGTGAAGCAGTGTACCGTGGTTTTCTACGGAGGTACGAGGGGCGTACTTTGCAGCTGCAGGAAGGCACCGGGTCTGTGACCATTTCGGACCGTAGTGGTGCTGTGACGTATGTCAGTGTACATGGTGCCCCCTTATGAAAAACTACCATATAGTAAACACGCATCGCGAGCTGCATATGTCGTATCTTCCCTGCCAGTCGTAAGACTATTCTTGTTTCTCAAAGAGTATTTAAAGATTGAGCTTGGGGTTGATTATTAAATAATAAAATAGGCACCAACTATGTTTACTATTACTGTCGAATCATTTGTAAAGTAAACCTGAGTAAACTTTATATCGGGCGCCGGTATGATTAGTTGAACAGTCTGCTGGCAGCATTAGCCCACGGAGAAAGAGGGAGACTTTCGCTCGCTCTTCTCTGCTGGCTGACTGTGGTGTTAGGACGTGCTCCTCCTTCCTCTTAATTCTTATTTCTGTCTTAGTTTGGTTAAGTACTCCATTACTCATTTTGGTTATATATCTGGCATACCCATCGTTCTATGTGTAGAGTAGTATACCTGGGGTGTAGTAAGTGTTTATCTCACCTGTTATGCTAACGGGGGTCCCAGTGTAAACACGTGGTCCCCTACCCTAAGCTGACTCTAACTTCAAGTGTTTTATAGTAGAGCTTTACCCTAACTTGTTTTCAGTGTAAAACCTTGTATCCTGTCTAAGTGGACCAAGGCTTTTTAACGTAAGATTGTGTGGTAAAGTTAGTATTATATTGTTATTGGTGTGATTGTGTATGGGGGGTTGTTAAGGGGTTAATAAATAAGTAAGTTGAACAGAGTATCCCTTTTTCCTGTGTGGGAGTACAATGATCTATCTCTAGACGTACAGGGTGTAGTAGCAAGTATTTATTACTGTGGATATTTTATTTTGGGGGCCGGGCCTTTTAGTTCTCCCATATTTTGATACCTCTGTATTCCACTTACCCTTACCCCTTAATAGTACCAGTTCCCCCATAGCAAGCCCACCATCTTTTATAACAAGTGGTTGGCCTGTCCGGGAGGAACTTTATTATTGTAAAAAATTAGATTTTTGAGTGCCAAAACTAAAAATTCTTGTTTCCGCAGAACGGTTGTGGGCTAGCCTAGGGTCCAGCTCATCTGGCGTAGGACATTCTTTGCACTGACTGGACACCCAGCTGAATCCCTTCACGATTAAGGTTAGTGTGGCCTTGTGTTAGGGGCCGTGCAAATTTTTGTTTTTTCCAATTTTTTAATTTTTAATTTTTCTGTGGCTAGGAGCTAAAATTTTTAGTGATGTCATCTGAAATGCAGAGACTGGCAATGAACCCTTCAGTGATAGAGATAAAGAAGCTCACCAAAGCAAATTTAATATTGTTAGGCAAGGAATTTGGCCTAGAATTAAATGACGCAGATAGAAAGTGGACTTTGGTGAATGAAATTTTACAGCATTGTATAGACCAAGAACTAGTGCCAAGTGATACAATTTTATGCGAGCCCAATTCAGGAGAAAGTGTAGCTAGTGGAAATATAGAATTAGAATTAGCACTAGCCAAGTTAAGACTGGCAGAGCAAGAGGCCAGAGTAGCAGAACAAAAGGCTAAAGTGGAAGAGCAAAGGCTCAAAAATGAGGCGGCAAGAATAGTACCACCACCTACTGGGGACTCGAACTCCAGACATTCTGATAAAAAACACAACTTGCCTGAATTTTCAGAGTCAGACCCTGAAAGATTTTTCAACCATTTTCAGAGACTAGCCATGTCCATGAACTGGCCAAGGGAAGAGTGGGTGAAAATCTTGCAGGGGCGGCTTAGGGGTAAAGCACAAGATATTTTTATTAATATGCCTGACGACGAGTGTTTTGTATATGATGAAGTCAGGGAAAGAATTTTGAGGGCGTATGAAATTACTCCTGAAGCTCACCGCCAAACTTATCGCAACCTTAGGCCTACTCACAACTAACCGTTCACTGAATTTGCTAATGAGCAAAGTAGATTGTTTGATAAATGGATTCGCTCGGCTAAAGCCGAAACATACGAGGCACTCAGGAGTTTAGTCTTAGTCGAACACTTTATAGATAGTATGCCAGAATACGTTGCGCAGTTCTTGAGAGGAAGGGTAGAGTTAAATTCTAAAATAGGGGATTTGGCCAAGATGGCAGAAAACTACCAGTTGGCGGGCAAAAGGCCCAATAAAAATAATTTTACCCCACAGAGTAACAAAACTTATACCCACAGCCAGTCCAGACCAGCTCATTCTAAACCTTTACCTAATGCACCTTCTGTTTCAGACATAACTAACCCTGTTAAATTGTCTAGCCCCACGACACTAAAGAGTGAACCGAAGGGTAATTCGGTTAGTAATGTCTCTTCTCCCCGACGTTTCTGTGGTCATTGTAAAAGTTCAACCCACAATATTAGCCGTTGTTGGCAACTGTACCCGGAAAAAAAGACCCAATGCTCTCGTTGTGACACAGGGCTTGAGGCTTTCTGAAGGGTTAGGGAGTAAGACCTCCAACCCACAGTGGTTGGACCTGCTTACCCCATTCTTATCGAAAGGGAGACTACTTTTGTCTGAGGGTTCTTCCTGGAGGGACGTGGTGATCTTCCGAGACACCGGTGCCATCCAGACTTTAATTTTAGAGAGTGCTTTGCAAGGTGCCAATACTCTCGACACTGGAGAGGTGGTACTGGTCGAGGGTGTCACTAGTGATACTCGAGCAGTACCCCTCCGTAAGGTTACCCTGGAATCTGATTTTCACAAGGGTATTTGTACAGTCGGAGTCACTTCGTACCTACCTTTCCCTAATGTTGATGTAATATTGGGTAATGATTTAGCCGGGGATAAGGTAGGGGACTCCAGACTGCCTGTTATGTTGCCTACCCCAAAGGTTTGCCTGGATTCACCACCGCAGAGGATAATGTTGTGTACCCTGCGTGCGTGGTGACTAGGTCTATGGGACTTAAATGTAAGGGCAGCCCTGTGCTTGCCAAGGTGGTAAATCCCAAGGACACGAGGGACCTTCCGAGTGGTGAAAGCCCAGTGGACCTTGCGGACACATTCATGGCCCGACTCGATGACGGGGCCGAGGACATTGTGGAGAGCCTGCCACCGCCGCCTGCCGAGAGTAGGGGGGAGGTGGAGGAGAACACTGTTGAGCCTCGGCCAATGACATCTGACCAAGGCCTGGATGCCTCCTTGAGTGAGTTACAGAAAGCTGACCCCAGTCTTGCAGATTGTCACGAGACAGCCGTCTCTGTGGAGGAAATTGTAGACGCAGCAACTGGGTACTACTACAATGATCGGATTTTGATGAGAAAATGGAGACCTCAGAGTGCTCCCTTGTCAAATGAGTGGGAGGTAGTCCACCAGGTTATGTTGCCGATCTGCTATAGAGAGAGAGTTTTGTCAGCTGCCCATGATGATCCTATGGGGGGACATCAAGGCATTAATATTACCTATCACAAAATCTGCAAGTATTTTTTCTGGCCCAAGCTGAAAAGCGATGTGGCAAAATTTTGTAATGCATGTATTGCGTGTCAACTTGTTGGGAAACCAAACCAGACTCCACCTAAAGCTCCTCTTAAGCCTATTGTCGTGCCGGAGGAACCATTTTCTCATGTGGTAATGGACTGTGTTGGTCCATTACCTAGAACTAAGTCTGGTAATATTATATAATCACAATGATGTGTATCACGACTCGTTACCCAGAGGCTTTTGCTGTAAGGAACATCCGAGCAAAGACTGTTGTTGCTCGTATGTTGCAATTTTTTCCACTTTTGGACTGCCTCGGGTTGTGCAGACTGACAATGGTACTAACTTTAAGTCTGATATTTTTGAACAATTTTGTAAGGACCATGGAATAACTCATAAGGTTTCCAGCCCATACCATCCACAGAGTCAGGGGGTCATTGAACGGTTCCATCTAACTCTGAAGCAGATGTTGAAGACATCGTGCGAGAGTTCCCATACCTTCTGGGACGAGAACTTGCCGTATGTTTTGTTTGCTGCTAGGGAGGGGTTGCAAAGTTCACTGGGTTGTTCTCCTTTTGAGTTAGTCTTTGGCCATAAAGTTCGTGGACCCTTGCAAATGTTACAGGAGAATCTGTTAGGGAACGTAACGTTAACCGAAGGTTCGGCTTTCTTTGCGCAACACCACCAGAGACTCAAGGACTGCAAGGCTGCTGCACTAAAGTATCTTGGGAAGGCCCAAGAAATATGAAAGAACGACATGATGCTAAGGCTAAGTTGCGGGTATTTCAGCCTGGTGACCCTGTCCTGGTACTAAAGCCTCGACTAGGGAGCACTATGTCCCACAAGTACGAAGGCCCCTACATTGTGACAGAAAAGACTGGGGACCTCACGTACAAAGTGAGACACTCTGATAAGCGTAAACAGGTAATGCTCGTACACGTGAATCGGCTGAAGAAGTTCCAGGGCCCCAGGCCATTGCACTAACCAATGTTTCCATTTCCAGTGAGGGAGGGGATGATTGTTCTGGGGACCCAACTAATCTCATTCTCAATAATTCTAGTTCTGTGAATGCTGTGGAGGAGGGACTGTCCCATTTGCAGATGTCCCAACGTGACGAGGTGCAGTCGTTGCTTGACGAATTCTCCAGTCTGTTCGGGGAGGTCCGACCCAGACTGATGCCATTTACCATGATGTCGAGTTGACGGACTACACCCCATTCGCCTTCAACCTATCGGATGAGTCCGGAAAAGAAGGCCATCGTACGTAAGGAGGTCGACTTTCTAGCACGGCCTCATCAGGCCGAGCCAGGGCTCTTGGTGCTCGCCCTGCCTTTTGGTCCCCAAACCAGATGGCTCCTGGCGATTATGCACCGATTACGGCAGCTCAACAAGGTGACCATAGTGGACGCCTATCCGTTGCCACGTCTCGAGGACTGTATCGACGAAATCGGGAACGCCACGTATGTCTCGAAATTCGATCTCTCGAGGGGGTACTATCAAATCCCGCTCACTGAACGTGCTAAACAACTAACGGCGTTTGTGACACCCGAGGGTGTGTTTGAGTATCAAGTGTTACCATTCGGCTTGCGTAATGCCCCTGCCACGTTCCAGAGGCTAATGAACTCTTTGCTCGCTAATGTGCCAAATTGTCGGGCGTATTTAGATGATATTGTGCTCTTTGATATTAATTGGGCTGACCACATAGCTAGGTACGCCAGTTGTTCACAGTGTTGAAACATGCAAATCTAACCTTAAATGCTAAAAAGTGTCATTTTGGCCAAGGCACAGTGACGTACCTCGGTTATGAAGTGGGCCAAGGAAAGTGTTACCTCGGCAAGATAAAATCAGTGCCATTCTGGACTATCCAGTGCTCAGGTCTAAAAAGGACATTCAACGATTTATCGGTATGTGTGCGTACTACCGACGCTTTTGTCAGAACTTTTCCAGTGTGGCCACTCCTCTCACAGATTTGTTGCGGAAGGCCGTTAAATTTAAGTGGTCATCGGACTGTGCAGAGGCATTTAAAAATTTGAAATTGATCTTAGCTTCCGCCCCAGTGCTTGCTAGTCCAAGGTTCGACCGTCCGTTTAAAATTCAAGTTGACGCGTCTGACTCGGGTGCTGGTGCAGTGTTGTTGCAAACTGGGGATGATAAAGTGGAACACCCAGTATATTATTACTCTGTGAAATTTGACAAGGCGCAGCGCAATTATTCAGTGATAGAAAAAGAGGCGTTGGCGCTAGTGCTAACATGTAAAAAGTTCGAAGTTTACCTCACAGGTAATATAGTGGAAGTGTACACGGACCATAACCCATTAGTTTTCATGAATCAGATGAAGCAGAAAAATAAACGCATCCTCAGGTGGGCATTGTACCTACAGGACTTTAATCTATCTATTATCCACCTACCGGGCCGGCTCAACGTGATAGCCGACGCTCTGTCCCGCTTGCCTGAGTAACATTCATCTGAGCCACAGGAAGCCATACCAATGTCATGCTTTAGTATTTTTTTTTTTAGGTTCTCCTGTGACATTAAATATTCCGTGTCCAATTATTTACTTCCTGTTTTTTTTTTTTTTTTTTGTTTTGTGTATGTTTTTTTTCTTTCAGAGAATTCCCTTGTATTTTTTTTGCAGAGAAATTGTTGTTTTGATTGATTTTCTATTATGTCATGGATTTCCTTTTATTCTCTGTATACTCTTACAAAAAATATGACTACTATTCTAGTAGTCACATTTTTTTTTTCTCTGAAGGGGGAGGAGTGTTACGACTCTGGGTTCTTTAGAGGGAAACCAGAGGTCAAATTTTGAGCTTATGAAACTACCATATAGTAAACACGCATCGCGAGCTGCATATGTCGTATTCCCTGCCAGTCGTAAGACTATTCTTGTTTCTCAAAGAGTATTTAAAGATTGAGGGGGGTTGATTATTAAATAATAAAATAGGCACCAACTATGTTTACTAATACTGTCTAATCATTTGTAAAGTAAACCTGAGTAAACTTTGTATCGGGCGCCGGTATGATTAGTTGAACAGTCTGCCGGCAGCATAGCCCACGGAGAAGGAGGGAGACTCGCTCGCTCTCTCTGCTGGCTGCTGTGGTGTTAGGACGTGCTCCCCTTTCCTTCTTAATTTATTATTCTCTGTCTAGTTTGGTTAAGTACTCTATTAACTCATTTTGGTTATATATCTGGCATACC
>WNGS01008713.1:18757-33617 GCA_020271785.1 Procambarus virginalis
CAAATTGAACTTTCATGGGTGAGGTGAGCATGTATATAGTAGGTATATAAAAAAACACGGCGCCTATTTAAATACAACGTTGCCCATCAAAATTTCAAAGCAATCCGGCGCTAACCACTAGGTTTTGAATATTTCCCTCACATGAAAAACACAGTTTAAAAAAGAGCATGTTTTTTTCCATCACGACATGACGTCTATATAGTATGTAATAAGAACCTGCGTCGATTAGAAGTGAACCTGTTAAAATTTCACAAAGCAATCGGTGAACGAATTTTCGGAGATCTAGCAATTTGACACAAACGAATATTTACATATTTATTATTGATAAGATATAATTTTTGTATGTTCGATGCAGATTCCTCTGGAGATGATTATATTGCCAGCTCGCGATAAAGCACAGCCTCTAGCATTCGACGCCAAACTTATGAGAAGGATTAAGACAGAGGAGGACAGCTTGAGCTTCAAGAAGACCTGGACAAGCTGCAGGAATGGTCGAACATATGGTTGTTAGAGTTTAACCCAAGCAAATGTAATGTAATGAAAAGGGTGTAGGAAGCAGGAGACCAGATACAAGGTATCATTTTGGAGATGAAATACTTCAAGACTCAAAGAGAGAGAGAGAGAGAAAGACCTGGGGGCTGATATCGCCAGATCTGTCCATGAAGCTCATATCAAGGATAACATCAGCGGCATATACCAGTTAGTCTAACATAAGAACGGCTTTTTAGAAACTTGTGTAAGGAATCTTTCAGAACATTATATACCACATATGTCAGACCATTCCTGGAGTATGCGGCTCCAGCATGGAGTCCATATCTAGTCAAGCATAAGACAAAACTGGAAATGGTTCAAAGGTTTGCCACCAGACTAGTACCCGAGCTGAGAGGTATGAGCTACAAGAAGAGACTACGGGAATTAAACCTCACTTCGTTGGAAGACAAGAGTTAGGGGGAACATGATCACCACATTCATGATTCTCAAGGGAATCGAATGGTAGATAAAGACAGGCTATTTAACACAAGGGGCACACGGACTAGGGGACACAGGTGGAAACTGAGTGCCGAAATGAGCCACAGAGATATTAGAAAGAACTTTTTTAGTGTCAGAGTGGATGACAAATGAATGCATTAGGAAATGATGTGGTGGAGGCTGACTCCATACACAGTTTCAAGTGTAGATATGATAGAGCTCAATAGGCTCAGGAAACTGTACACCTGTTGATTGACGGTTGAGAGGCGGGACCAAAGAGCCAGAGCTCAACCCCCGCAGCACAATTAGGTGAGTACAATTAGGAGAGCACGAACCTTTTACGTTCGTCGATGCGATTGTAGTAAGTTATGATAGAAATCACACGCATTGACGATCGTAGGGGGTTTCGGCCTGGTCTGGGTAAGTTATAGTGACCTTAACACATTCAGGGGCTGGTCTGGGTAAGTTATAGTGACCTTAACACATTCAGGGGCTGGTCTGGGTAAGTTATAGTGACCTCAACACATTCAGGGGCGTGGTCTGGGTAAGTTATAGTGACCTTAACACATTCAGGGGCTGGCCTGGGTAAGTTATAGTGACCTTAACACATCAAGGGCTGGCCTGGGTAAGTTATAGTGACCTTAACACATTCAGAGGCTGGTCTGGGTAAGTTATAGTGACCTTAACACATTCAGAGACTGGCCTGGGTAAGTTATAGTGACCTTAACACATTCAGAGGCTGGCCTGGGTAAGTTATAGTGACCTTACACATTCAGAGGCTGGTCTGGGTAAGTTATAGTGACCTCAACACATTCAGGGGCTGGTCTGGGTAAGTTATAGTGACCTTAACACATTCAGGGGCTGGCCTGGGTAAGTTATAGTGACCTTAACACATTCAGGGGCTGGGGTGGGTAAGTTATAGTGACCTTAACACATTCAGGGGCAGGCCTGGGTAAGTTACAGTGACCTTAACACATTCAGGGGCTGGCCTGGGTAAGTTATAGTGACCTTAACACATTCAGGGGCTGGTCTGGGTAAGTTATAGTGACCTTAACACATTCAGGGGCTGGTCTGGGTAAGTTACAGTGACCTTAACACATTCAGGGGCTGGCCTGGGTAAGTTATAGTGACCTTAACACATTCAGGGGCTGGTCTGGGTAAGTTATAGTGACCTTAACACATTCATGGCTGGCCTGGGTAAGTTATAGTGACCTTAACACATTCAGAGGCTGGCCTGGGTAAGTTATAGTGACCTTAACACATTCAGGGGCTGGCCTGGGTAAGTTATAGTGACCTTAACACATTCAGGGGCTGGCCTGGGTAAGTTATAGTGACCTTAACACATTCAGAGGCTGGCCTGGGTAAGTTATAGTGACCTTAACACATTCAGGGGCTGGCCTGGGTAATTTATAGTGACCTTAACACATTCAGAGGCTGGCCTGGGTAAGTTATAGTGACCTTAACACATTCAAGGGCTGGCCTGGGTAAGTTATAGTGACCTTAACACATTCAGAGGCTGGTCTGGGTAAGTTATAGTGACCTTAACACATTCAGAGGCTGGCCTGGGTAAGTTATAGTGACCTTAACACATTCAGAGGCTGGCCTGGGTAAGTTATAGTGACCTTAACACATTCAGAGGCTGGTCTGGGTAAGTTATAGTGACCTTAACACATTCAGAGGCTGGTCTGGGTAAGTTATAGTGACCTCTAACCTAACCTAAACTTTCTTAACCTAACCTAAACTATCACAACTAAGTCATTAAATTATGGCCTTAATATAACATAATAATAATAATTCAAATAAACTAAATTGAAACAGTTTATTGAAAATATAGAAAATTACTCGGCCTATTAGACAAATCGAGCCTTGCATAGTAGGCCGAGAAGTGCATTCTGGCTACTAGGTACGACATATATATATATATATATATATATATATATATATATATATATATATATATATATATATATATATATATATATATATATATCTATATATCTATATATATATATATATATATATATATATATATATATATATATATATATCTGAATCTGAATTCTAGATTGTAGAATT
Source organism: Procambarus virginalis (assembly GCA_020271785.1). Classification (NCBI taxonomy): domain Eukaryota; kingdom Metazoa; phylum Arthropoda; class Malacostraca; order Decapoda; family Cambaridae; genus Procambarus; species Procambarus virginalis. Next base: position 21,803 of record WNGS01008713.1, read on the forward strand.
CTAACTAGATTGTATCTAGTCCTGGGGACCATTCAGGCTTGTTCGCATATATTATATATATATATATATATATATATATATATATATATATATATATATATATATATATATATATATGCGAACAAGCCTTAATGGTCCCCAGGACTATATACGACTGAAAACTCACACCCCAGAAGTGACTCTAACCCATACTGCCAGGAGCAACGCAAATGGTATCTACAGGACGCCTTAATCCGCTTGACCATCACGACCGGATATAAGGTAGTGCGTGGTGGTCATAAGGTGGCGTGCGTGGCAGTCTCCGTGGTGTAGTGGTAAGACACTCGCCTGGCGTTCCGCGAGCGCTATGTCATGGGTTCGTATCCTGGCCGGGGAGGATTTACTGGGCGCAATTCCTTAACTGTAGCCTCTGTTTAACGCAACAGTAAAATGTGTACTTGGATGAAAAAACGATTCTTCGCGGCGGGGATCGTATTCCAGGGACCTGCCCGAAACGCTACACGTACTAGTGGCTGTACAAGAATGTAACAACTCTTGTATATATCTCAAAAAAAAAAAAAAAAAAAAGGAAGTGATAGCCGAAGCTATTTGAACCACTTCCCCGCCGGCACTCGGATGGTAATCTTGGGCATTGCATTTTATCAAATCACCTAAAATTCTTTGGGGCACACGTGAGGAACACAAATGCGAACAAGCCTGAATGGTCCCCAGGACTATATGCGACTGAAAACTCACACCCCAGAAGTGACTCGAACCCATACTGCCAAGAGCAACGCTTCTGACTTCTGAATCTTCTGATTTAGGGCTTCTATCCCTCTAACTATTTTCTTAGCATCAGGGCTTAGCTGAAAGAGGAGTTCTCCAAAAGTCATTTTCGTAATTTCAAGGTGAAGAAAAGAAGTGAATTACTATAGAATGTATTACACTTATTTAACGTTTCGAATCTTCGTGGTTGATTCTCAAGTGAAAAGAATTTTAAAAACTGGTTGATTTATACCTGCACTGGGTCAGGTGATAAGACAATAAAGGTGAAAACATGAGGGATACGTAAGGGATAATTGGGGGGGGTGAAACATAAGATCATAAGAATAGAGGTAACTGCGGAAGGCCTATTGGCCCATACGAGGCAGCTCCTATCTACATACTGTTGGGATCGAACTGTCGACAACCCAACACATTAAAATTTGATTTGTTCTGAGCGTTTCCTTAAATTTCTGTGTAATATAACGGGGTATATTACTTTATCAGGTGTCAGCCTCAGCCGGACCTATTGTCAGGTGCGACACACTTTGTGCTGAGGTCTGACAAAGGACAATAAATAAGTTTATCTAAAAGCTTCATCATGGATATATTCAGCTATATCGCAAACACAAGAGTGTACATTATATACACTATATAACATGTCTATATATATGGAGGCATTGTACATAAGTACGGTTATATATATATATTGAGAGAGAGATACTAGGACCACGCAACGAGGTCCTCTTCCTTCGTGACGGTGGAGCACACTAACAGATGGGTCGGTTTCTTCCTTCGTGAGGGTGGAGCACACTTAACAGATGGGTCAGTTGGTCACACATCCGACAACGACGACAGCATGTTGACTGAATGGAGGAGAGTAGATGTCTGTCTCTCCACCTGCTCCGATGAGCCCTCATTACCTCGCCCGGTGCTTCTGATTGGCTAACAAATTCCCGCCACCGGACGAGGCACATCGTGCTGACCGTTAACGACCTCCATGGTCGTTAACCTTGTTCTTCCTGTAATAATGAATGTATTACTATTAAATCGCCGTGCCTTTATGCGACGAAATAACACGATACGGTATATCGTAACACTCCTCCCCCCTTAAAAGAGTGTTATTTCGGAACATCCACACTAATTTTCTCTACCGAATGTAGCACTATTCCTTTTTCGTCCCTCCTACAAAGATTTAACTTATTATAATAATGACATGTCTTATCCGACATACCTTATTTTGTAGACATGGTGCCGTACCTACTGACCACTGATCTTTGGCGTACAGGATCTCTTTTGCCTCCAACTGCACACGAAATCTGTTTTAACAACAAATTATCTTTATAAGCATATACAAAAAATTACATAGGTACGTTTTCTGAAACACACCGCTTTGGACGGTGTGGCTGATGCACAAGTACTTTCCTGAGGTCTACCGTCTTTCATCACTTCACTATTTTCTTAGTTCCTTTTCTAAAACGTCTTAATTCACGCTGTCTACTGTTTTCTTTATACCATGCTGCGGGATAATGCGTCAGCCATTACGTTTTCCTTTCCTTTAATGTGTACTATATTTAAGTTATAGTCTTGTAATATCAGAGCCCACCTGGTTAGGCGCTGATTGGTATTCTTCATTTTACTTAAAAATACGAGGGGGTTATGATCTGTGAAGACCGTAACAGGTCCTATGCCCGCTCCCACGTATACCTCAAAATACTGTAGCGCCATTACCAAGGCTAAGGTTTCCTTTTCTACGGTACTATACGCTCGTTGATTTGGTAAAAATTTCCTAGAGAAATAGGACACTGGTTTACAAGTTCCATTATGGTCCTGCGTCAAAACAGCGCCCGCACCTACATCACTAGCATCGACAAAGAGTGAAAATGGCTTCTGAAAATCGGGTGAAACCAATACAGGGGCTTCTGTTAGCAATGATTTCGTTTTATTAAACGATTCTTGACAGGCTTCGTCCCACTGCCACTTCTTATGCTTCGCTAAAAGTCCTGTTAATGGTGCTGCAATGGTTGCAAAATTTCTGCAGAATTTTCTATAGTACCCCACCATGCCTAGGTACCTGAGTAAATCTCTTCTCCCTCTAGGCACAGGGTACTTATCTATGGCTTCAACTTTTTGTCTGACAGGGGCAACCTCCCCTTGTCCTACGATGTATCCAAGATATTGTAATTTTGCTTTACCGAATTCACTTTTTGGGAGATTAACAGTCAGATTTACCTCATCCAATTTATCAAACAACTCTTTTAGTTGATGAAGGTGTTCTTCCCACGAGTGTGAATACACTATGATGTCATCAATATAAACTGTACAACCTACCATTCCTTGTAGGATTTTATTCATGGCTCTCTGGAAACAACTTCCACTATTTTTCATACCGAATGGTAGTACTTTATATTGATAAAGACCGTCAGGTGTCACAAAGGCAGAGATTCTCTTGGCACTCTCTGAGAGGGGTATCTGATAGTACCCTTTCAGAAGGTCAATTTTAGATACGAACTGGGCGTGTCCTATTTGGTCGATACAATCCTCAATTCGAGGAATTGGGTACGAGTCTGTGACAGTGACCGAATTCACCTTTCTGTAATCCGTGCACAACCTATGTGTGCCATCTGGCTTTTTCACCAGTAGACAAGGTGAGCTCCAATCACTGTCGCTCAATTCTGCTAGATCGTTATCCAATAGATATTGTACCTCGCGTCGCATAATCTCTCTCTTCTCAGGATTTACTCTATAAGGATGTTGCTTTATTGGGCGAGCTTCTCCTACATTTACCTCGTGCGTAATTTCGCGGTGTCGTCGTGGTACGTCCGAGAATAGTGATATGTATTTTATGAGAATCTCCTCTATGTCCTGCCTTCTTTGATCATCTAAGTATGTCAAGTGTTCATTTATATCTCGTAACCACTGAGAATTAGAGATTCGGGCTCCGTCTGCTCTTTCTAGCCTCTTATGGTTTAATTCTGTAAACTCGTTGGAAACTACACACATAACAGCAGTGTCTAGTTGCCCATCCTCATCTCTATCCCAATACCTTTTCATTAAGTTTACGTGACATATCTGGGATTTTCTTGGTCTGTCAGGCATGTGTATTACGTAAGTCAAATCACCAAGTCTCTTCTTGACCATATAGGGTCCACAAAATTTTGAATCATTTACCGTCCCTTTTACCGGTAGATAGACCAATACCTTATCACCTACGTTAAAACTTCTCTTTTTGGTACCTTTGTTGTAATATCTTGCCATGTTTGCTTGTGACATTTTCAAGTTTTGCCTCGCCAACTCTCGCGCCCTGGACAATCTGCATTTAAACTTCTGAACATACGTTTCCATATTATCTCTTGAACCTTCAGATGTTAGCCGATCCTTCAACATAACTATCGGACTTCTCACCGTATGCCCATATACTAATTGAAATGGTGTCATGCCTAAGGACTCTACTACCGAATCCCTGATAGCAAACATTATTGGGGCGATGGCCTCGTCCCACTGAGCTCCTTGCTCAGCACAATAAATTCGCAAAAGGCTCTTCATAGTGCCATGAAAACGTTCAATGGCCCCTTGAGATTGGGGATGGTAAGGAGATGACCTAACCTGTTTCACGTCCCAATCCTTCATTGTCTTACGGAACAGCTTTGATTGAAAATTACTGCCCAAATCGGATTGCAAAACCTTCGGCATTCCTACCCACGAAAAATATTGCTGTAACCTGTCAAGCAATATTCTGGAGGTTATCTTTCGCACGGGAAATGCCTCGGGAAAACGAGTCGCTGAGCACATGATGGTAAATAAGTATTCGTTCCCTTTTCTTGTTCTGGGTAGGGGACCTACGCAATCCACTATGATCCTTTCAAAAGGTTCCCCAAATGCTGGAATTGGCTTTAGTTGGGCTCTAGGAAGCGCTGGAGCAGGTTTTCCCGCTCTCTGACAGGATAAACAAGTTCTGCAATACCTTTTTACGTCGGCAGCCATACCGGGCCAATAAAAATGCTCTTTTATTTTCCTAAGTGTCTTATGGACACCTAGATGTCCCGCCATTTCTAATGCATGGGCAACTTCCAATACAGAGTTCCTATAACTTTTAGGTACAATCACTTGATCCTTTTCAACCCAGTCTTTGTCAGCTGGCGCATGGTCTGATCGCCATTTTCGCATCAAAACCCCGTCGTCCAGGTAATAGTAAGTGGGTGACGTGATACAAGCATTTCCTCCCTTTGCTTCCTTGATATATTTATCAAATTCTAATTTCTGGGCAGCTATAAAATCTGGTTTGCTTACCTTTATGTGGGATGGTAATTGTGGTCTTACTTCCACTCTCGCTGTACTTGGTGCTGTACGTTCCTCGAACAAATCCTTTAGGCCAAAATCCACCTCTTCCTCCTCTGCAGAAGATACGTCCATCCTCTCTGGCACATCTCTTAGACGAGCACTCTGCGCTCGGGTTACGACACAGGCCGGATATACTTCCATTTGATCATCTTCCGAGGGATCATCCAGAATACTGGCGAGTGTTATGTTATCACACTTCTCATCTTCCAAATTGTTTTGATGTCCGGTTGGTGTATCACTGCACAGTACCTCTGGCAATACACTTGAACCACACAAATCGTTACCCAAGATGACATGTACTCCAGGAATGGGTATGTCCGAGCACACTCCTAACATCACTTCATCTGTAAAGTAATCAGAGGTTAGCTTTACTGTACACACAGGTATGTCCATCTCTGAATTTATACCCCGTACCTTAATTATTTGTCCGTTTATACAAGATGTGTACTCAGGAATCAGGCTTTTCAGTATTAAGCTCTGATTCGCTCCTGTGTCACGTAATATTTTGACTGGTTGGTCAGGCTGACCCCCAATACTCACCATGCCTTTGCTAATGAAAGGGTTATATCCTTTCGTAACGAACGTCATCACCTGGGGCAATTCCTCCTGTAAACTTTTATAAGGACGACTGTATTTACTTACTGTGAGGGACACCACTCTCCTGCCTTGCCTACACTCTCTACTTAAGTGTCCAGGCTTGTTGCATGTGTAGCATATTACCTGAGACGGGAAACCTCGTCCTCTCGAACCACGTTGTCCGTTATAATAGGAATCGCCACGTCTCCATTGTCCTGTACCTCGATTTCTAGATGATGTTGTACTTCCTCCTTGACCCTCGAATGCGTCACCTCCCGACGGAGAAAATTCCACATACCCCTGACTTTGTCTGGCTATCGATTTGCCAGTATATCCACGACCATCTCCACTGTTCCACGTATACTGTCTTTTACTACCCTGCAACTTTGTGTGACCTTTTTCTTTATGTTCTTGGAGACTTCTGTAAGCTTCCGTAATTACATCTGCTTTGTCCGCTGCTTCTAAGAGTGTTTTTATTCCTGCTTCTTGAACCTTAAACCTGGTGTCTGGAGTCACCATCTCCAAGAATTTTTCCATTAACATCAATTGTTTCAAGTCTTCGAAAGATTCTACCTTTTCGGAACCCATCCATCTTTGGAATCTACGTTCCAAATCTCTGGCTGTTTCAGCATATGTGCTCCTCTGTGTTTTTACCATTTCTCTGAACCGCTTCCGGTAAGCTTCAGGTGTCAGTAGAAATGATCTTAATACGCTGTTTTTCACCGTCCAGTAATTTTTACAATCTTCTAGAGAGAGCTGTGTATAGGCCTCTCTCGCCGCCCCAGTCAATCTTATTTGCACCAATTGGGCCCAATCCTCCTCTGGCCACTGCTTTAGTGTAGCAACTTTTTCAAAATGCTCAAAAAAAGACTCCGACTCTTCTGGACAAAATTGTGGAACCTCCTTTTCACGTGCCTTGTGATCATAGGCTGCAGGCATAGGTATGCTCTCCGAGGGTCCCTCTCGCCCTCGCCTCTGAGCAGCCACAAATTTATTTGCTTCGATTTCCATTTGCTTCGTTTTTCCTTTTCTAATTCTACACGCGTTTTTTGCTCGCTCTCAAGTCGCACTTTCTCGCTCTCAAGTCGCAATTTTTCTTGTTCACTCTCAAATCGCATTTTTTCTTGCTCCAATCTCAGTTTCTCCAATTCAAACTGTCTCTCTTCCCTCTTAATTTGAGCTTCCAGTTTCAAACGTTCCAATTCATATTCTAAACTTCCACTCCTATGAGACGTATTAGAAGATACTTCATTATCTGGATCCCCACTTTCCTTTGCACGCACATCTAATCCTACCGCTCCTACGTCTTCGCGTCGAGACCTTACTTTATTTCCAAGTTCTTGTCTCATATAGACCACTTTAGTCGACACTAGTTCTATCTCATAGTGTTCGGCGATTTGCTTCAGCTGTTCTTTCGTACAGCTCTCCAAAATCAATGGGTCCTCTTTTGTTATAAATTCTTGGACACGATCCATGACGAAAACTTTAACTGGCTGGATATCTAGACAACTAGCAATGGGTGCTACAAGTGTACACAGTGTGTCTTGCTCAAAACACTCCCGGACAGGCCCCCATATGTGTTGGGATCGAACTGTCGACCACCCAACACATTTAAAATAAGTTTGTTCCGAGTGTTTTCCTTAGTAATATAACGGGGTATATTGACTTTATCAGGTGTCAGCCTCAGCCGGACCTATTGTCAGGTGCGACACACTTTGTGCTGAGGTCTGACAAAGGACAATAAATAAGTTTATCTAAAAGCTTCATCATGGATATATTCAGCTATATCGCAAACACAAGAGTGTACATTATATACACTATATAACATGTCTATATATATGGAGGCATTGTACATAAGTACGGTAATATATATATATTGAGAAAGAGATACTAGGACCACGCAACGAGGTCCTCTTCCTTCGTGACGGTGGAGCACACTAACGATGGGTCGGTCCTCTTCCTTCGTGAGGGTGGAGCACACTAACAGATGGGTCAGTTGGTCACGCATCCAAAAGCGACGACAGCATGTTGTCTGACTGGAGGAGAGTAGATGTCTGTCTCTCCACCTGCTCCGATGAGCCCTCATTACCTCGCCCGGTGCTTCTGATTGGCTAACAAATTCCCGCCACCGGACGAGGCACATCGTGCTGACCGTTAACGACCTCCATGGTCGTTAACCTTGTTCTTCCTGTAATAATGAATGTATTACTATTAAATCGCCGTGCCTTTATGCGACGAAATAACACGATACGGTATATCATAACAAATGTCATTCGAGCCCGCCGCCATAGATCAGCAGAGGGCCAGGGCAGACTGAAGTTCAGAAAGAGAAAAAGGATCGTTATAGGGAAGGCGGAGATGAGTGTGGGAATCTAAAGGATAAGATTCAAGAACAGGCTTACAAAGAAGGAAGGATTAAGGAAGATGAGAACCAGAGCTAACAGAAGAAAATTGGGAACTCAGTTCGGTCATGACCTGCACTGGATCCGCCACAAGAGTACCAAGGAAGTGGAGAACCGGCGAGACATCCAGAACGAACTTGCCTGCAATCTTGCGGATCTTCTTCCAGATCTGTGCAGAGGAGTATCGGACGTAATGGTGGAAACATAAGATTTCCAACTCTCACGTTTAGCTGTACAGATGGTCTTATGGGCCACTGCACTTGCCTTCTGAAACAGAATAAAAAGAATCAGCCGTCTGCCGGCGGCGGTATTTCTTCCAGGCTGCACGCTTACTGCTGACAGCCGAGCACAGTCCGCATTCCACCAGGGAACGCACTTCCGTGTGCCCCAGGAGGAAGAGCAAGGAATAGAGTGGAGGGCAGCGTTGAAGACAGTGTCATAAAAAGAAGGAGTGTGTGAGGAAGAGGTAGAGAGGAGAGGTCAGAAAGAGTAGTACGGAGGTGAATAGGCACCAGTCAGCCTTGGCAAACTGCCACCTAGGGAAGGAGAGGAGGGGTGGAAAGAGAAAAAGGAAATGAGGATAGGGAAATGATCACTGTTATGGAGGTCATGAAGAACCTGCCATGTGAAGTCCAAGTAAAGGGACGACGAGCAGAGAGAAAGATCAAGACAGGAAAGGGTGTGAGTTCGAGAGTCCACATGAGTGGGCTCACCAGAATTCAGAAGAGATAGAGAAGAAGTGAGGACGAACGGTTCAAGAAGACGGCCCTCGGGTGTTTGTCAGTCCATCACCCCAGAGGAATGTCGACAGTTGAAATCACCCAAAAGGAGCACTGGTTTGGCAAGGAGTCCAGGAGGTGCTTATGATCAGGAGGGAAAGCAGGACATGCGGGGGGGGGAGATAAATGGAACAGACTGTATACCATTTACCCACAAAAACACGGGCAGCAGAACAATGGATAGGTGACGGAAGAAGTAGGGGGACGAAGGGAATATCAGATCGAATTAAGAGAGTAGTAGAGTTACGGTCCCCAGCAAGAGCTGAATGGGGGGGGGGGGTGACAAAGAAAGGAATAACCACGAAAGTGACCAGGACGAGCACCAAGCATGGGTTCCTCGAGACAAAACAAAAGTGGTGAAAACTGTGTAATTAGAAGTTGGAGTTCATGGAAGTTGGCATAAAATCCACGAATATTCCACTGAAGAATAGACATTACCAAAGAGAAAGGACAGTAACAGAGAACAAAAAAAAGAAATAAAGGTACAGAAGAACACAGTTTATTAAACAATCTCAGGATCAGGGTCAGGATCAGGATCAGTATCAGGATCAGGGTCAGGGTCAGGAGCAGGGTCGCAAAATCAGGGTTAGGGGGCATGGGTAAACTTAATAAGGATAGAGGGAAGAGAGCAAGAGGATAGACCAGAGGCGGACTGACGGGGTCCGGAGGGGGAGGAGACAACTGAGAGGGGCAGGCAAGGACAGCAGGAGGGGGGCAGAAGGCAGGGAGTGCGCCTCAGCAAGGGCAGCAACCGAGAGGGAATCGGGGGCAAAAGAAACCTCCATGTCTGGGACAGGAGGTTTGACCACTGAAATGGGAGGGAATGTAGTGACAGAGTCAGAGGGAGGGGATGAGGAAGAGAGCGAAGCCTTCTTACCCGCTGGAGAGGAAGAAGGAGAGGAGCCAGGCTTACGTTTCTGACTCGAAGAGACAGGCGTTCCAGTAACAACGTACCAGACGACAGACTCAATGGTCTCAGCAGGAGAAGAGGAGCGGGAGCGAATAACACGAAGATTGCTGGGAGGATGATGGATATCAGCCTGGACAGACAGGTGGCGTGGAGGGTCAAGAGACTGGGGGGAGGGTCGGGAAGAAAGAGTGGGGGGAGATGGGGAAGAAGACAAAGGAGATATGGTGGACTGGATAGGAAGGGGGGAAACCCCAGATGGAGGACCAGGAGGGAGACCATCTGGGACAGGAGACAAAGAAATAGGGGAGGAGTTGGTGGGTGTGGTTGGGTTTAATGCTTGGAAACGGTTGTGAGACTGAGGAAGGTGGGAAGGACGAGGAGAGGTAGAACACAACACGCGAGCGTAGGATACACCCGCGAAACGGGTGAGACGACAAACTTGGCATCTCGCTTCAGGAAAAGACAGACAATCACGGTGCTTCAAGTTGAGGACAGCTTCTTCGAGTTTGTAGTGTAAACACGAGCGTGAGAAGTTAGGGTGGGCCTCACTGCAATTGAGGCAGCGAGCCTGGGGAGAAGTACACTCGGACTTAGAATGACTCTCGTCTCCACACATGGGGCATAGATACACAGTACTGGTGCATTTGAGGACACCGTGCCCGAACTTCCAACACTTATTGCAAAGTCTAGGAGAGGGAATGTACTCCTGAATGGAGCATCTGGCACCAGCAAGAATAATAGAGGGCGGAAAGGTTTTACTATCAAAGGTGATTTTCACAACTCGAAGGGGCTGACTGCGACGACCACGAGGGGGTCGAGTAAACGTGTTCACCTGGAGGACAGAATGGCCTTGGGCTTCGAGGATATGTTTAATATCCTCATGGCAATCTTTGAGGTCCCAAACACCAGTTGCAACATGGTATGGGAGGAGAACAGTGCCAACACTGGCATTTAACTGAGCGCTTTTGGAGACCCGAACAGGGGTCTCTCCAATGCAGGACAAAGTGGCTAAGCGAGTAGCTGCATCCTGAGAAGGAGCAGCGACGACACGCGTACCGTAACTGGTGGAGTTAAAAGTAACAGAGGCATCTACTGAATCAACAAGGTGTTTATGGACGGAGAAATCGTCAGGAGGAGTAGAATCCAGATGGTGGAGATCAAAGTATTTAGCCCACGTAGCGGAACCAAACAAGGCGTTGTAAGTAGAATTACGGGAAGGGATCGTGCAAGTGCGGCCGTGGCGAGCAAGGTGGTCACCACTGGGGGCTGGGGACTCTACCCTACCGCAGAGGAGGGAGGGGAGCTGAGGGGAGTAGTCAGGTCGTCGGGGCCCAAACGGGGTGAACTTTCATTCACAAATGTGCCCCCACACCCACCATGGAGCCACAATTAGAGGCATCCCCCACCCAACAAGAAGCTATCGCCGATCATGCCGGGGCCCCCTAGGGGTGCGTCGTGAGTATACGCCCCACAAACGCCATCTTAAGAACTGTGAGTCTGTCGAGAGCGGGTTCAGTGACGAATGGAGGATTAACAATAAAAGGGTCCCCTCGCTCGAGACGTTGGGTACTACAGTTCTACAGGTGCAAGAGTATGCCTCCTCAAACACCCGGGCATCAAAACAAAAGAAGGTCGAAAGAATAATCAAAACAGGCAAAAGGTCGGCAGGAAATGACAATTTGATAGGAGAAAGGGGGGGGGGAGAAAAATGAAACACGAGGAAAAGGAAAAGGGCTCTGGCAAAATTGGTAAAGGCAGCAACAGGAGCATAAGGCTGCACAAGGACAGAGGACTGACCCATGGAGCATCACACTCCATCAGCTACCCACCAAGCCCCCTCACGGCGACAACTAGCCAGACAGTGAGGAGGGGACGGCAAGGAGAGTTTGTGAAGCCGCCCAGAGACATTTTCGTAGGCCGTGGGAGCACCCTGATCAGACTCCATCAGAGGGAGAGCGCCCTGCAGGAGACATTTTTGTGGTAAGCCCAAATTTAGCCAGTTCACAGTGATTGCCGGTAATTGATCGTGTGCCCAGCGATCATAGCGAATGTTTATTGATACGTTA
>WNGS01008713.1:47165-57256 GCA_020271785.1 Procambarus virginalis
AACGAATATCTCCTGGTGATGGTAGATCAGTTCACTAAATGGATTGAGTGTGTGTTACTACCGTCCCAGACTGCAGAGGACACCGCCAGAGCAGCACTCGATGGATTCTTCACCCGGTTTGGGTATCCATTTGAGATCTTCACTGACCAGGGCAGGAATTTTGAAAGTGACTTGTTTACAAAACTCTGCGAATTGATGCACATCCACAAGGCTCGTACTACCGCCTACAGGCCGTCGGCGAATAGGCAGGTGGAAAGGTATAACAGAACCGTCATGGATGCATTGCGGTGTTATGCCAGTTCCCAACATGACAGCTGGGACACCTATATTCAACACATAGCAGGGGCCATCAGGTATAGTGTGAACCGACAGACCGGCTTCATGCCCAACAAGTTAATGCTCGGTCGGGAAACCAACCAGCCCATAGATTTAATGTACCCTCGGGAGGTGCCACTTCAATCAGATGCAGTACCTTACTTAGCAAATTTGCAGAGGGAAATTGAGAAGGTGCATAGATTGGCACGGAAGTCTCTATCTACAAACCAAGAACGAATGAAGAGAGATTATGATCTACGGGCACGGCTACAGGTCTATGAGAGAGGTGACCTGGTTTACCTGCTAGACACGGCACAGGTGAAGGGGCAGTGCTGGAAGCTCTCACCTCAGTGGAAGGGCCCAGGTGTCATCATCCACAAGTTCTCATCTTGTTTATTCAGGGTCAAGCTCCAGAATGACAATATCACAGCAAATCACGATAAACTAAAGAAGTGCAAGGACCGTACATGCCCCAGCTGGATTGGGAAGTTTAAACGTCATATGTCACAGGTTCAGGACTCAGTGGGAGTGCCATACAAGGACCTTTACTGTGTGTGTCGGCAACCATACGATGGAAAATTTATGGTGCAATGTGATATGTGCGCGGAGTGGTTCCATGGGGGTCTGTGTAGGAGTGACTCTGGCGAGTGTACAGTTTAAATCAGAGTATGCATGTCCTCGGTGCGAGCCATAAGGGCAAAAGAGAAAAAAAGAAAGGAAAAAAAGAAAGGAGAAAAAGAAAGGGAAAGATAGTATAGTGTATGCAGTGTTGAAACAATTCGTGTATAGTGCAAAGATAATACGGGTAATAACTGCAACAGTGTATAAAGATAATACGGGTAATAACTGCAACAGTGTATAAAGATAATACGGGTAATAACTGCAACAGTGTATAAAGATAATACGGGTAATAACTGCAACAGTGTATAAAGATAATACGGGTAATAACTGCAACAGTGTATAAAGATAATACGGGTAATAACTGCAACAGTGTATAAAGATAATACGGGTAATAATTGTAATAGAACCCATTTATGAAACCAGAAATGTTCTTCCTTGTGGCTTTGCTTGCAACTCCACCCCCTAGTGTGGAGCTGGTGAAGACTTTTTACAAAAAGACATGTTATATATAATGAAACATTTCCCCTCTAGTACACCCATTGTTCTATAGGGACGGGAGGAGTGTGGAGGGAACCACATTCAAAGTGCCCGTCAAAGGAGACATTTCATAGTGTAGGCAGGACTGTGCCCTGATTGGTGGACGGCGACAGCGCACAGCCTTCCCGCACAGCAGCCCCGCGCAGGTCGAGAGAGAGAGAGCACAAATATGAACTGCACGTAACCCAACGTGGACGACGCCCACCCGGCACCACCTGCACTTAGGATATGTGCTACTAGGATTCCTGAAGAGGCTTTGACTCCCTCTATTGTATCCTTCCTGAGAAGCCTAGACGGCTTCACCTGCCCTCCTAGACCTACCTTCCCCGACGACTACAGCTCAAGGTGAAATATTACTATACTGTTGTTGTACCACGTGGGGTCCCCTCCACAGTAGCAATAAACTTCACTATTTATGGGGCCCAGCTCATCTCAGTAACTTCCTCCCTTGATCCACGCCTGTGAATAAATTATGGAGAACTAAACTGCATTCACAAATGATTATACAACAAGGAAACAATGTTAATAGTAAAACCCAGGCTTACCCTGGTTTTGGGTTGCAGGTATATCATAACCGGCAAAGTGCAAACAATTTATAATGGCCACAACAATTATATACACTATTTGTTTTACCAGATACAATACTTCTCATGGTTGATGTAGAGGTCGCTTCGGCTGGATCACTATTGGGCGGTCTCTTTCAGACCTTTGCAGTGCCACGTAAGCGTACTTTAAGGAGACATTCTGCCTCCTTCCTCTGTGTTTACATTCAGTGTGTAGTGACTGGCTGCCTCCCTCTCCCTGTCTAGGGGTCACGTTCCTAAAATATTTTGCTGGTTATATTTATGATTTTATTTAACAGTAACAAGGGAGTCAAGCTATACTTTGTGATGTATATAACTATATTCAGTCCTAGTGAATACTATTTGGGTTATTTGATCATCTACAATGTTGGGTTTTTTGATCACCTCCATAAGGCTTTTGACACTTAACCATAATAACCTTCTTAAATTACAACATTATGGAGTCAGAGGTCATTCCCTCATATATCTTCCGTTTTATCTCGGTGACATGCTCCAGTATATCTCTATGAATTTTTCAAATTATCCCACCCTATCCATTGACATTGGAGTTCCACAGGGCAGTATACGTGGCTCTCTCCTTTTTCTCATATACATTAATGACCTTCCAAATGCCTCTCAACACCTCAAGCCAAATTTATTTGCTGATGACATTCATGTTTTGGCATTTAAGCTAAAGTATCCATCCCAAAACATTCCAAGAAATTTTGACAAGCCAGCAGCTTCCTGTCTTCGTCGAAGCCACTATATAGTGGCCATCAAGTAAATCTGTATTTATCTAGCCTTACGTCAGCAGTTTGGCAACATTTACCTGCTTGGCATATTTATTGTTCTGAATTTGACATTTATTTTAACCTGAGAAGCAACTGTATTAACCAAATTGGTAAATGTAGTAACCTAATTCGCAAATGTTTTAACCTGACTTTGGCAATTACCTTAACCTGACTGGCAGTAATATTATCTTGATTCTGTCAGTTATATTAGTCAGTTATAGGCAGTTATAATCAGTTATGATTATATTTATTTTTATTTATTTATTTATATATAAACAAGCAGGTACATTGGGATTGTGAGGATACATAGCATAGTAATTACATTCTTGTAAAGCCACTAGTACGCGCAGCATTTCGGGCAGGTTCTTAATCTAAGAAGCTTATAAGAAGGTAATACTTGCAATATTTATAAAAATGATAACAGTTACATAGCATTAAAAAAATAAAAACTGAGAGAAAAATTGTAGGTATATTAAAGCACATAGGTACCTCAGAATGATTGCAATGACAGCTTGAATGGTAGTTTAACAAAACTTAGCAGGCACAATACAGCATGTGGCTAGCACATAAAAGAAGACAGCAATGAACACAGTGATAAAGTTGTTTGGATTAAGTACATAAAGATTGGGAGATTGGGTAACACTAGATACAGAGCAAATTTAAAACTCAGTGTAGGAAACTACGAAGATGAAATTAGGTAGTTTTTGTTTTTGTTTTTAAATGAGGCAAAAATTTGACAGCTTTTCAATTCACTAGGGAGTGAGTTCCTTAGACTAGGTCCCTTAATTTGCATAGAGTGTTTACACAGATTAAGTTGACCCTGGGGATATCAAAGAGATATTTATTTCTGGTGTGGTGATAATGGGTCCTATTACATCTGTCCAGGGAGAGTTTCAGAATATGGTTTGCATTTAAGAACAGGATTTTGTAAATGTAGTTGACACAAGAGAATGTGTGGAGGGAGTTAATATTTAGCAAGTTAAGTGATTTAAACAAGGGAGCTGAGTGTTGTCTGAAAGCAGAGTTTGTTATTATTCTGATAGCAGATTTTTGCTGGGTGATGATGGGCTTAAGGTGGTTTGCAGTGGTAGATCCCCATGCACAGATCCCATAATTAAGATAGGGATAGATTAGTGCATAATATATTGAGAGGAGAGCAGAGTTAGGAACATAATATGTTATTTGGAGACTATTCCAACTGTTTTAGAGACTTTCTTAGTTATGTGTTGAATGTGGGTGCTGAAGTTGAGTCTCTTGTCTAGGAATAGGCAAGAAACGTTCCATCATTTTTATTACTGATGTTAATGTTGTCTATCTGTAGCTGAATTGCATTCGATGATTTGCTTCCAAATAAGATGTAGTAGGTCTTTTTTATGTTTAGTGTTAGTTTGTTAGTCGACATCCATAAGTGGACTTTTTTTTATTTCATTATTCACAACATTATAAGTTTGTGTTACAAGGTACAGGAGTAGCCTTCATTGTTCTGATTATTTATTTATTTCTTTTTGTCTTGATGGATTTGAATTATGTGCAGTTATTATCTAAACTCACCATTGGCTTATAATATTATATATAGAACAAGATGCAATACTTGAATCTTATCTGTGATCTGTTAATTATATTATATAGCACTAACTTAAAAATTCTCTCAACATACAAGGCAATTGCCCTGTCACTGTAAAAAAGTGTTCTTTTAAGTAATTAGCACATATATGAACTTCATAATGTTTATTTATCCAATAAGAATTCTTCTGAGTATCACAAGTAGTTTTTAAAAACTATACTTCCCCCTTATTAGGTGGAACTTGGTAAACAATTAGGAAAACTAAAACATGGATAAGAAAGAAAGTACAATATTATATAGTTTTAAAATAATTTATACAAAAATTAAGTTAATAAGCTGATTGGTCACAATAAAATAAATTACTCGCCGAGCTGTGAAGCTGCACAGAGTGATCGATGAAGCCGAGAAGTCTCTAAGAACAATGTGGATGTCACCCACATACATTAATATGCACAAAGGTTTTGTCTCAAGAAAGATATACGAGGTTAATTTTAAATCCTTTTTCTATGGACATACTGTTTTTAAAATTATCTAATGTTCTGTTTCTTAAGAAATTCTGGATATAACCTCCCAATATACACTTGATACTAATTTATTGTTGTTCTCCACCAAGCCTTGGAGAATGTTGGAAATGTCATCCAATTATGACTGACTATTGCTCCCAAGGGGGAAGGGACAACCAGACATTATCATACATTTTACAATATAATATTCAAGGAAATGATTTTTTCTACTTATGTTGACAAGCAGTATTTTCTGTAGTTCTGATAGTATCCTTGTCTAGATTCCTGAAAGCTAAATACATCAATTACAGGACCATTTAAGGATGACCTTCTCTTGTGTTCTTTGACAATGCTTTTCGGGACTAGAGATATGTTTTCTAATCTTTTGTTATTGTTATTATTATTATTATTATTATTTGATTCCTCTTCAGTTTTTCCACTGCCTTGGTGACGCTTAGAATTTAGTCAAATTTAGCATAGCTTTCAGGAATTTAGATAAGGTTGCTTTCAGTACTACTGTATATGCCTCTTGTGTCAACTTAAGTAAAAAAAATTATTCCCTTGAATATTATATTGCAGAATATACCATAATGACTGATTATAGCCCCCCCCCCCTGGGAGCGATAATCAGTCATATGTTGAACTGTGTGATATTATCTGAATACTGGACCTCCTGATGATATACATGACTTGTACCCAAGATTGACAATGTAATGCATCAGCAATATAACATATATTTTTTTTTGAGATATATACAAGAGTTGTTACATTCTTGTTCAACCACTATATAGTACGCGTAGCGTTTTGGGCAGGTCCCTGGAATACGATCCCCGCCGCGAAGAATCGTTTTTTCATCCAAGTACACATTTTACTGTTGCGTTAAACAGAGGCTACAGTTAAGGAATTGCGCCCAGTAAATCCTCCCCGGCCAGGATACGAACCCATGACATAGCGCTCGCGGAACGCCAGGCGAGTGCCTTACCACAACACCACGGAGACTGCCTGTGATGTATTTATATGTGATGTAAATATATCTTGAGCTTGTAAAAGTACGTTAATCACCATAATAACACCTTTGTTTCAAAAGCAGCTATCATACCTTGTCAAAGTTTGGTAGCAGCATGCGTGAGCATGGGTTATGCCGACTGCGTGCATGATCATGGGACTTGCCGACTGCGTGCGTGATCATGGGACTTGCCGACTGCGTGCGTGATCATGGGACTTGCCGACTGCGTGCATGATCATGGGACTTGCCGGCTGCGTGCGTGATCATGGGACTTGCCGACTGCGTGCGTGATCATGGGACTTGCCGACTGCGTGCATGATCATGGGACTTGCCGGCTGCGTGCGTGATCATGGGACTTGCCGACTGCATGCATGACCGACTGAAACACACATTAAAGTAGCGGTCTCGTCCTGAAGAACTAGTATTTACATTCATATTTCTCTTACATTACATGCAAGATGTGAGTGAAAATGGCCTAATTTTTTCAGTTATATTAAGGAATTTGTTTGTTAGGAATTGCTGCCATGAGACAGTGTATCCATTTTTGGTAGAATACCTTGTAAAACACTCATTTGATAGGTATCAAGGTAAGGGTGGCTAGGAACATCATTCAGTAACCTTAAGCTTATTTACGTTACACTATCCTCACCAGGGGCAGTTTGTGTCCCTATTGGATAAATTGGAGTAGTGGAAATGTATTATTTATTTTTTATTAAATAAAATTCAGAAAAATCGATGCCTTAAAAACTTCTATAGCTAGTGGACCAAGTCCTAATTTTTAAATTTATAAACTGAGCCTAATAAATGGAAAACAAATATACTGGACTAAGATTTGTGATGTGGCCAACTTCTATTATGGCCTCTGCAATGTTTCTTTATTACTGTTAAAAAGTATGTTGTCAGCATCCAAGGTCTACAAGAATGAGTAAACCGTATTAGCAGAAATTGATGGGAGAACCTGCTTTATAACCACATCATGCATTACACTCTCAAACACAGCGAATTAAAAATTCCAATCGACAGTGGATCCCTTTATGCCAGCAATATATGCTTTGTGTTACGGTAAATCTTATTAAATGTGCATTTTATTAAAAGATAAATCAAATTTAATGGTAATTTAAAATTTGAAGACTATGCCAATGAATTTTATTTTGCACAATTATTCTGAATATTTAATGTATTCAAGCACTGTTTAAATAAATAAATAAAAATAAATAAAAGACAAAATGAATGATAGATGGTTGGAACAAGTTAAATGAGAAGGTGGTGGATGCAACCATCAGTTTTCCAAAGCCTTATATCACAGAGTATTGGGAAGATGGGACACCACGAGCGTGTTCCATCTTCCACACCACGATCTCTCATCCTATAACTACTCTTAGGTAATATAAAAATTTAAAAATTACACTCACATACACACACACAGTGGATGGGGGGAGGGTGCCCACCTAGGGCACCCTCCCCCCTCCTCCCACTCTCCCCTCTCCCCAGGACCTCCTTTCTCCCCATCCACCAAGCCCTCCCTTCTCCCACATGCCCTCCCGTCTCTCCCATCCCCAAGCCCTCCTCCCACACACCCCCTAACCCCCCCACTTTCCCCCACCCCACCTAAGCCTTCCCCTCTCCACCACTCCCCTAAACCCTCCCCTCTTCCTCACCCATCTCAGCCTTCCCTTTCCCTCCACGCCCTCCCTCCTTTTCTGCCCCCACAAGCTCCCCGTTTCTCCCCCTTCCCCCCCCCAAGCCTCTCCTCCCCCATGCTCCCCCCAACCCTCCCCCTCTCACTCTCTCCCCCCTCTCACTCTCTCCCCCTATGCTCCCCCTCTCACCCCCCTACCCTCCCCCTCTCACCACCCCCTCTCCCTCACTTCCCCCAAGCCCTTTCTCCTCCACCAGTTTCTCCATACCAGATCCTCCCAGCTCCCGCTCACCCCAGATCCCACAGGTCCCCCCCCCAGAGGAGAAGCAGAAGAGAGTCAGTTTCAGGGTAATGTACTTGAACATAGATGGGATCACAAGCAAGGCAAGTGAACTAAGGGAAAGAGCACAAGAAGTGAACCCAGATGAAATCGGACCCACAAAAACAAAACTCTCAGGAATCATAACGAATTCCATTTTTTCCCAGAAGTACACAGTAATAAGGAAAGAGAGGGAAGGTAGGGAAAGAGGTGGAGTGGCCCTACTCATGAGAAAAGAATGGAGTTTTAAGGAGATGGCTACCTCGGGCTGTGAGGGTTTCAGAGACTACATAGCAGGCACCATGACAATGGAAGGACCAAGAATAGTAGTAGCAGTAATATATAACCCTTCACCAAATGACAGAAGACCCAGTCAAGAGTATGAAAACAACAACATGGCAGTTAGCACTATAATTGAGAGGGCAGCCTCTGCTGCCTGTAGAAATAGATCCCACCTGCTCATCACGGGGGACTTCAATCACGGAAGGATTCACTGGGAGAACAAGGAACCGCATGGAGGCGAGGATACGTGGAGAGCCAAACTATTGGAGGTGGTGACTAGAAACTTTTTAACCCAGCATGTCAGAGAACCCACAAGGATGAGAGGAAATGATGAACCAGCGAGACTCGACCTAGTCTTCACTCTGAATGACTCCGACATAAGAGAAATCGGTTTTGAGGCCCCAGTCAGAATGAGCGACCAGAGTGAACTGGTGTTTGAGTAACTGATTGAATAAGGGTTATTGAACTCGAGGAGGGATACTGAAAACAAAAAGTTGGCATACCGAAAGGGAAACTATGTGGAGATAAGAAAATTCCTAACAGATATAGCATGGGAAACAGAGCTCAGTGGGAAAGACGGCCCAAGACATGATGGACTACATCACGCAGAAGGGTAAGGAAGAAGAAACAAGTTTGTCCCAGTCCAAAAGAAAAACAGTGAAATGAAGATGAGAAACCCATGGTTTAATCAGAAATGTAAGCCAGCTAAGCAGCAAAGTAAAAGGGCATGGAGAAACTATAGGAATAACAGGACACTTGAGAGCAGAAAAAGTTTCCAGAGTGCCAGGAATTAATATGTCAGGATGAGAAGAGAGGCAGAAAGACAATATGAAAATGGCATTGCAAGCAAGGCAAAGACTCAGCCTAAATTGCTGCATAGCCACATCAGGAGAAAAACAACAGTAAAGGAACAGGTTATGAAATTAAGGATAGGGAGGCCTGGTCGACAACCGGGCCGCGGGGACGCTGAGCCCCGGAAGCACCTCAAGGTAACCTCAAGGTAGGGGCAGAAGGATTCACTACGAACGACAAGGAAGTGTGTGAGGAACTGAATAAGAAATTCCAGGAGGTCTTCACCTTAGAGCAAGGAGAAATTCCAGAGATAAGAGAGGGAATAGTTAACCAGGAACCACTGGAAGAGTTTGAGATTACCAGCGGGGAAGTAAGGAAGTGTTTACTAGAGTTGGATGTGACAAAGGCTTTAGGCCCAGATGGAATCTCCCCTTGGATACTAAAGGAAGGAGCAGAAGAAGTGGGCCTGCCACTCTTCATAGTGTTTAACAAATCACTGGCAACAGGGGAACTGCCAGAAATTTGGAAAGCAGCTAACGTAATCCCGATATACAAGAAAGGAGATAGACAGGAGGCACTGAACTACAGGCCAGTGTCCCCTAACCTGCATACCACGCAAGCTGATGGAGAAGATTGTGCGACGAAAGCTAGTGGAACATCTGGAGCGAAAGAACTTTGTAACACAGCATCAACATGGGTTCAGGGATGGCAGGTCCTGAAGTATGGGACAAGAAGTATGGGACAAGAAGTATGGGACAAGAAGTAAGGGACAAAAGGTCAAGAAGTATGGGACAAAACCTTAAGTAAGTTAAGGGCCTTAGAGCATTCAACACGGAGGTAAGAGACATGGGGCGACCAAGACAAACGAGTGTCAAAGAATAACCCCAAAAGCTTCGCGGAATCTTTGTACTCAAGGGGATGACCATAAAGTGACAAAGAGGGACGAAGAACGACCCGCTTCCGAGTAAAAGTCATAGCACAAGTCTTAGTACTAGAGAACTGGAAGCCATGATTGGTGGCCCAAGATGACACGGCATCAATTGCAAGTTGAAGCCTCCGTTGAAGGAGAGGCAAACCATCACCCCGACAGGAAAGAGTATGATCGTCAACATAAAGAGCAGAGAAGATGCCAGAAGGAAGGGAGGAAAGATCATTGAGG
>WNGS01008713.1:64516-75430 GCA_020271785.1 Procambarus virginalis
GCGAAAGTTGGAGATGCAGGCTGTAGTGAAGGGAAGGTACTCCGTGGATAGAGAGTACCTAACAACAGGAGACAACGAGTCTGTGTGTGGGGTGAAGTCTCAGATTGGCGAGATGTTACAAGTGGAGTCCCACAGGGTCAGTCCTTGGACCTTACTGTTTCTGGTATAATGTAAATGATCTCCCAGAGGGTATAGATTCGTTCCTCTCAATGTTTGCCGACGATGCAAAAATTATGAGGAGGATTGAAACAGAGGATGATAGTAGGAGGCTACAAGATGACCTAGATAGACTGAGTGAATGGTCCAACAAATGGCTGTTGAAGTTCAACCCAAGTATATGCAAAGTAATGAAACTAGGCAGTGGATACAGGAGGCCAGACACAGGATACAGAATAGGATGAAGTAGTAATGAAACAGACAGAGAGAAGATCTAGGAGTTGATATCACAACAAACCTGTCTCCTGAAGCCCACATAAAGAGAATAACGTCTGCGGCATATGCGAGGCTGGCTAACATCAGAACGGCGTTCAGGAACCTGTGTAAGGAATCATTCAGAATCTTGTACACCACATATGTAAGACCAATCCTGGTACGCGGCCCCGCATGGAGCCCGTACCTTGTCAAGCACAAGACGAAGCTGGAAAAAGTCCAAAGGTATGCTACTAGACTAGTCCCAGAACTAAGAGGCATGAGTTATGAGGAAAGGCTGCGGGAAATGCAACTTACGACACTGGAAGACAGAAGAGTAAGGGGGGACATGATCACAACCTACAAAATCCTCAGGGGAATTGACCGGGTAAACAAGGATGAACTATTCAACACTGGAGGGGCGCGAACAAGGGGACACAGGTGGAAGCTGAGTACCCAAATGAGCCACAGAGACATTAGAAAGAACTTTTTCAGTGTCAGAGTAGTAAGTAAATGGAATGCACTAGGCAGTGATGTGGTGGAGGCTGACTCCATACACAGTTTCAAATGTAGATATGATAGAGCCCAGTAGGCTCAGGAAACTGTACACCATTGATTGACAGTTGAGAGGCGGGACAAAGAGCCAAAGCTCAACCCCCGCAAGCACAATTAGGTGAATTAGGTGAGTACACACACTCAACACGCACACTTCACGCACACTACACATACACTACACATACACTACACATACACTCTACACGTACACTACACGTACACTACACACACACACTCTACACGTACACTACACATACACTACACATACACTACACATACACTACACGTACACTACACACACACACTCTACACGCACACTACACGCACACTACACATACACTACACGTACACTACACACACACACTACACATACACTACACGTACACTACACACACACTCTACACGTACACTACACACACTCTACACGCACACTACACACACGCTACACGTACACTACACACACACTCTACACGCACACTACACATACACTACACACATACACTACACGAACACTACACACACACACTCTACACGTACACTACACACACACTACACACACGCTCTACATGTACACTACACATACACTACACATACACTACACGTACACTACACCTACACTACATGTACACTACACATACACTACACACACACTCTACATGCACACTACACGTACACTACACATACACTATACATATACTACACATGCTCTACACACACACACTACACGTACACTACAAACACACTACACACACACTACACATACACTACATGCACACTACACGTACACTACATGCACACTACACGTACACTACACGTACACTACATGCACACTGCATGTACACTACACATACAATACACATACACTACACATACACTACATGTACACTACACGTACACTACATGTACACTGCATGTACACTACACATAGAAAACATGTACACTACACGTACACTACACATACTCTACACATACACTCATGTACACTACACGTACACTACACATACACTACATGTACACTATACATACACTACACGTACACTACACGTACACTACACGTACACTACACACACACTCTACACGTACACTACACGCACACTCAACACGCACACTACACGCACACTACACATACACTACACATATACTACACATACACTCTACACGCACACTACACGTACACTACACATACATACACACACACTCTACACGTACACTACACACACTCTACACGCACACTACACGTACACTACACGTACACTACACACACACTCTACACGCACACTACACATACACTACACATACACTACACACACACACACTCTACACGTACACTACACACACTCTACACGCACACTACACGTACACTACACGTACACTACACACACACTCTACACGTACACTACACACACACTCAACACGCACACTACACGCACACCACACATACACTACATATACACTACACACACACTACACGTACACTACACGTACACTACACACACACTCTACACGCACACTACACGCACACTACACATACACTACACGTACACTACACACACACACTACACATACACTACACGCACACTACACATACACTACACGTACACTACACACACACACTACACATACACTACACGCACACTACACATACGCTACACGTACACTACACACACACACTACACATAAACTACACGTACACTACACACACACTCTACACGTACACTACACACACACTACACACACGCTCTACACGTACACTACACGTACACTACACACACACACTCTACACGTACACTACACGTACACTACACATACACTACACGTACACTACACACACACTCTACACGTACACTACACACACACTACACACACGCTCTACACGTACACTACACGTAAACTACACACACACACTCTACACGTACACTACACGTACACTACACACACTCTACACGTACACTACACACACACTCTACACGCACACTACACATACACTACACGTACACTACACACACACTCTACACGTACACTACACGTACACTACACACACGCTCTACACGTACACTACACGTACACTACACACACACTCTACACGTACACTACACGTACACTACAAATACACTACACACACACTACACATACACTACATGTACACTACACACACACTACGGTTTGGCACCATTCCTTCCGTCGTCCAATCCCAAATCCTTATCCTGACCCCCTTCCAAGTGCTATATAGTCGTAATGGCTTGGCGCTTTTCCCCTGATAATTTCCTTCCTTCCCAAACACACACTACATGTACACTACACATACCCTACACATACTACACATACACTACACACACACTACACACACACTACACGTACACTACACACACACTACACGTACACTACACACACACACTCTACACATGCACTTCACACACACACTACAGTGTGTGTGTGTGTGTGAACTCGGGAAAGTGTAAGGTGATGAAATTAGGAGAAGGGAGCAGGAGGCTGAACACAAGGTATCATTTGGGAGTGGAAATCCGGCAAGAGTCAAATAGAGAGAAAGATCTGGGGGTTGATATCACGCTGAACCTGTCCCCAGAGGCCCACATCAAAAGAATATCATCAGCGGCATATGCTAGACTGGCCAACATAAGAACTGCCTTTAGAAACTTGTGTAAGGAATCTTTCAGAAACCTGTATACCACTTATGTAAGACCAATCCTGGAGTATGCAGCTCCAGCCTGGACTCCATACCTTGTTAAACACAACACAAAGCTAGAGAAGATTCAGCGGTATGCCACCAGGCTCGTCCCGGAACTGAGAGGATTGAGCTACGAGGAAAGGCTAAAGGAGCTGAACCTCACATCCCTGGAAAACAGAAGAGTAAGGGGAGACATGATAACCACCTACAACATTCTTATGGGAATTGACAGGGCGGACAAAGACAAACTCTTCAGCACGGGTGGGACACGAACAAGGGGACACAGGTGGAAACTTAGTACCCAGATGAGCCACAGAGACGTTAGAAAGATTTTTTTCAGTGTCAGAGTAGTTAATAAATGGAATGCATTAGGAAGTAATGTGGTGGAGGCTGACTCCATACACAGTTTCAAATGTAGATATGATAGAGCCCAGTAGGCTCAGGAATCTCTACACCAGTTGATTGACAGTTGAGAGGCGGGACCAAAGAGCCAAAGCTCAACCCCCGCAAGCACAATTAGGTGAGTACAATTAGGTGAGTACTACACGTACACTTCACATACACTACACATACACTACACATACACATACACTACACACACACTACACATGCACTACACATATACTACACATACACTACACATACACATACACTACACATACACTACACACACACTACACATACACTACACATACACTACACATACACATAAACTACACATACACTACACATACACTGCACATACACACACACTACACATACACTACACATACACTACACATACACATACACTACACATACACTACACATACACTACACATACACATACACTACACACACACTACACACACACTACACATACACTACACATACACATACACTACACACACACTACACACACACTACACATACACTACACACACACTACACATACACTACACACACACTACACATACACTACACATACACTACACATACACTACACACACACTACACATACACTACACACACACTACACATACACTACACATACACATACACTACACATACACTACACACACACTACACATACACTACACATACACTACACACACACTACACATACACTACACATACACTACACATACACTACACACACACTACACATACACTACACACACACTACACATACACTACACATACACATACACTACACATACACTACACACACACTACACATACACTACACATACACTACACACACACTACACATACACTACACATACACATACACTACACACACACTACACACACACTACACATACACTACACATACACATACACTACACACACACTACACACACACTACACATACACTACACACACACTACACATACACTACACATACACATACACTACACATACACTACACACACACTACACATACACTACACATACACTACACATACACTACACACACACTACACATACACTACACACACACTACACATACACTACACACACACTACACATACACTACACATACACATACACTACACATACACTACACATACACTACACATACACTACACACACACTACACATACACTACACACACACTACACATACACTACACGTTAAGATTAAATACTCCCACTTGGTGACACTGCCTCTACAGTGTTGTATCACAGATTATGATTATTTAGTTAGGTTGGATAGACAAGGCAAGACTGAGAAGAGCACTAGGAAGCGTTAGTGTTACCACACGAGTGCATTACAGTGCAATAGTGACACAAGAGCATTACAGTGCAATAGTGACACAAGAGCAGTCCAGTGCAATAGTGACACAAGAGCATTACAGTGCAATAGTGACACGAGAGCAGTACAGTGCAATAGTGACACAAGAGCATTACAGTGCAATAGTGACACGAGAGCAGTACAGTGCAATAGTGACACAAGAGCATTACAGTGCAATAGTGACACAAGAGCAGTCCAGTGCAATAGTGACACAAGAGCAGTCCAGTGCAATAGTGACACAAGAGCAGTACAGTGCAATAGTGACACGAGAGCATTACAGTGCAATAGTGACACGAGAGCAGTACAGTGCAGTAGTGACACAAGAGCATTACAGTGCAATAGTGACACAA
The DNA here is from genome assembly GCA_020271785.1 of Procambarus virginalis. Classification (NCBI taxonomy): domain Eukaryota; kingdom Metazoa; phylum Arthropoda; class Malacostraca; order Decapoda; family Cambaridae; genus Procambarus; species Procambarus virginalis. Next base: position 70,292 of record WNGS01008713.1, read on the forward strand.
GAGCATTACAGTGCAATAGTGACACAAGAGCATTACAGTGCAGTAGTGACACGAGAGCAGTACAGTGCAATAGTGACACGAGAGCAGTACAGTGCAATAGTGACACGAGAGCAGTCCAGTGCAATAGTGACACGAGAGCAGTACAGTGCAATAGTGACACGAGAGCAGTAGAGTGCAATAGTGACACGAGAGCAGTACAGTGCAGTAGTGACACGAGAGCAGTACAGTGCAGTAGTGACACGAGAGCAGTACAGTGCAATAGTGACACAAGAGCAGTCCAGTGCAGTAGTGACACGAGAGCAGTACAGTGCAGTAGTGACACGAGAGCAGTACAGTGCAGTAGTGACACGAGAGCAGTACAGTGCAATAGTGACACAAGAGCAGTCCAGTGCAGTAGTGACACGAGAGCAGTACAGTGCAATAGTGACACGAGAGCAGTACAGTGCAGTAGTGACACGAGAGCAGTACAGTGCAGTAGTGACACGAGAGCAGTACAGTGCAGTAGTGACACGAGAGCAGTACAGTGCAATAGTGACACGAGAGCAGTACAGTGCAATAGTGACACGAGAGCAGTCCAGTGCAATAGTGACACGAGAGCAGTCCAGTGCAATAGTGACACGAGAGCAGTACAGTGCAGTAGTGACACGAGAGCAGTACCGTGCAATAGTGACACGAGAGCATTACAGTGCAATAGTGACACGAGAGCAGTACAGTGCAGTAGTGACACGAGAGCAGTACAGTGCAGTAGTGACACGAGAGCAGTACAGTGCAATAGTGACACGAGAGCAGTACAGTGCAATAGTGACACGAGAGCAGTACAGTGCAGTAGTGACACGAGAGCAGTACAGTGCAATAGTCACTTGAAAGGAGTACTGTGCAATAGTCACTTGGGAGCAGTTTAGCTCAATAGTAACATTACATGCAGTATAGAGTAATATGCTTATGTTACATTTGACCTCAACACCGAAATCGTTTACATCGATTAGATCTACTGATCTACTGATCTACTAGATCTACATAGATCTATTGATCTATCTGATGAACAACAAGGTGAGAATTGTTGTAACATAGCCCACACCATAATTAATTCAAAGATCAAAGTCAATGTTGATATCAAATCAGCTATCAGGATAGACAAAAACAGTTCCCGTAGCAGTAGGAGAATGCTCATCAAACTTGCAAATCCCTCTGTTAAGTTTGACCTCATAAAATCAGCTGCTAAGCAAAAAACCAACCTCTATATAAATGAGTGTCTTACAAAGCAGCGTGGATCCCTCCTCTTCAGGCTGCGTCAAATTCGCAAACAGAACCCTGGTCTTATCAAGCAGTGTTACACTAGGAATGGAACGATTATTGCAAAGAAGGAAAGTGCAGGGAAAAGATATGAAATAAAGTGTGACCAACAACTACTGGCCTTCTTTAGTGATTGTGGTATATCGGAAAACCTGAACCCGACCAATACCAGTACTTAAAATAACTCTTTCAGTGCCTGAGCCTAACCTAACTTAATCTAACTTTGTCCAAGGTGCTGTCTCTGCCTTACCATTTACCTAATGTTCTCTCATTCATATAATTTCCTAAATAATCCGTCTCCATGCACGTCTCCATGCACTTATGTAAGCATCTACCTCAGTATCATTGTAAAATTTTACTCTTAAATCTAATCTTACCCTATTCTTTTTAAATTTTAAATTTAATTGTAATGATTTAAATCATTTATTGAAATTAATTATTGATCTCATTTTATTCTCTTAATTAAGTTCATACTAATTATAGGTTAAAAACAAAGCTAAATAAAATTTATTATCTTTAAGATTATTTTGCTTACAACTATCATTTGTCAAATTTTTTATATATTCATTCTGACAGTCTCTACTTTTCTTTTTTGTTCACTCCACCAAGCTTGTGTATCCTCCATGGCTATCTAGTGACCTTTATTCTTCTTCTATTTGTTTCAATTCTCTTGTTTACTTGCATTTATTGTTGTGTTTTACTATAATTACTTGCATTTATATACTATTATATATATATATTATATGCACTACTATAACTTACTTGCATTTATTGTTGTGTTCTGCTATAATTATTCTCTAATTTTAGTAGACTTAGCACTTTGTAAGCTTTTATTGTATTGTTATATTATTGTATTGTTGTGTTTTGCTATAATTACTTTCTATTTACAGCAGATTTAGTATTTAACTGTTCCTGTAATTGCTTATCTTATATTATCGTGAAAAAATGGCGTCTGTTTACAAGAGCCCTGAGGAAGCTAATGTGAACCCCGTGTAGCCGCGGGCCATTTGAATCGGGCCTGGCACCCTATGGCATACATATATGCCATGCGCACCGTGGGACATGTTACTCAGGGCGTATATATACGCCATGCGCAGTTTAAGGGTTAAATCCCTAAACATGCTAAACATAATCTCACTCCATAAATTCTCTTGTGTCAACTACATTTACAAAACCCTGTTCTTAAATGCAAATCCTGCTCTGAAACTCTTCCTGGACAGATGTAATAGGACCCATTATCACCACACCAGAATAAAATATCTCTTTGATATCCCCAGAGTTAAACTTAATCTGTGTAAACACTCTATGCAAATAAAGGGACCCAGTTTATGGAACTCACTCCCTATTGAATTGAAAAGCTGTCCAACTTTTACATCATTCAAAATCAATACTAAAAAGTACCTAATTTCATCTTCATAGTTTTTCACCGTTTGCCTTAAAATTTCACTGTATCTATTGCTACCCAATCTCCCAACCTTATGTTCCCAATTTGAACATCTTTACCATTGTGATCACTGCTGTCTTCTATATGTGCTGCTAATCTGCTGTATGGTGTTAATTATTTTTGTTTATCTGTATCTATTGCTACCCAGTCTCCCAATCTTTATGTCTTGAGCCGCCACTAGTGACATCTATATAGCCTTGAGCCGCCACTAGTGACATCTATAGAGCCTTGAGCCGCCACTAGTGACATCTATAGAGCCCTGAGCCGCCACTAGTGACATCTATAGAGCCTTGAGCCGCCATTAGTGACATCTACAGAGCCTTGAGCCGCCACTAGTGACATCTATAGAGCCTTGAGCCGCCACTAGAGACATCTATAGAGCCTTGAGCCGCCACTAGTGACATCTATAGAGCCTTGAGATGCCATTAGTGACATCTATAGAGCCTTGAGCCGCCACTAGTGACATCTATAGAGCTTTGAGCCTCCACTAGTGACATCTATAGAGCCTTGAACCGCCTCTAGTGACATCTATAAAGCCTTGAGCCGCCACTAGTGACATCTATAGAGCCTTGAGCCGCCACTAGTGACATCTATAGAGCCTTGAGCCGCCACTAGTGTCATCTATAGAGCCTTGAGCCGCCACTAGTGTCATCTATAGAGCCCTGAGCCGCCACTAGTGACATCTATAGAGCCTTGAGCCGCCACTAGTGTCATGTATAGAGCCCTGAGCCGCCACTAGTGACATCTATAGAGCCTTGAGCCGCCACTAGTGTCATCTATACAGCCTTGAGCCACCACTAGTGACATCTATAGAGCCTTGAGCCACCACTAGTGACATCTATAGAGCCTTGAGCCGCCACTAGTGACATCTATAGAGCCCTGAGCCGCCACTAGTGACATCTATAGAGCCCTGAGCCACCACTAGTGACATCTATAGAGCCTTGAGCCGCCACTAGTGACATCTATAGAGCCTTGAACCACCACTAGTGACATCTATAGAGCCCTGAGCCACCACTAGTGACATCTATAGAGCCTTGAGCCACCACTAGTGACATCTATAGAGCCTTGAGCCGCCACTAGTGACATCTATAGAGCCCTGAGCCACCACTAGTGACATCTATAGAGCCTTGAGCCGCCACTAGTGACATCTATAGAGCCTTGAGCCACCACTAGTGACATCTATAGAGCCCTGAGCCACCACTAGTGACATCTATAGAGCCCTGAGCCACCACTAGTGACATCTATAGAGCCTTGAGCCGCCACTAGTGACATCTATAGAGCCTTGAGCCACCACTAGTGACATCTATAGAGCCTTGAGCCGCCACTAGTGACATCTATAGAGCCCTGAGCCACCACTAGTGACATCTATAGAGCCCTGAGCCACCACTAGTGACATCTATAGAGCCTTGAGCCGCCACTAGTGACATCTATAGAGCATTGAGCCGCCACTAGTGACATCTATAGATCATTACTACTATAGTGTAGTGATTATCTCCTGGGGTACAGTGTGGGGATTATCTCCTGGGGTACAGTGTGGTGATTATCTCCTGGGGTACAGTGTGGTGATTATCTCCTGGGGAACAGTGTGGTGATTATCTCCTGGGGTACAGTGTGGTGATTATCTCCTGGGGTACAGTGTGGTGATTATCTCCTGGGGTACAGTGTGGTGATTATCTCCTGGGGTACAGTGTGGGGATTATCTCCTGGGGTACAGTGTGGTGATTATCTCCTGGGGTACAGTGTGGTGATTATCTCCTGGGGTACAGTGTGGTGATTATCTCCTGGGGAACAGTGTGGTGATTATCTCCTGGGGTACAGTGTGGTGATTATCTCCTGGGGTACAGTGTGGGGATTATCTCCTGGGGTACAGTGTGGTGATTATCTCCTGGGGTACAGTGTGGTGATTATCTCCTGGGGTACAGTGTGGTGATTATCTCCTGGGGTACAGTGTGGGGATTATCTCCTGGGGTACAGTGTGGTGATTATCTCCTGGGGTACAGTGTGGTGATTATCTCCTGGGGTACAGTGTGGGGATTATCTCCTGGGGTACAGTGTGGTGATTATCTCCTGGGGTACAGTGTGGGGATTATCTCCTGGGGTACAGTGTGGGGATTATCTCCTGGGGTACAGTGTGGGGATTTTCTCCTGTAACTTAACTGTGGAAACGAACTTGTTATCAGACGCGATAAGTTAGGTTAGGTTACGGGGGATGTTTGGGTTAAGTTAGGTTAGGTTAGGTTAGGTTAGGTTAGGTTAGGTTAGGTTAGATTAGGTGGGTTGCTTGGGTTAGTACTTTTCGGGTTAGGCTAAAAGGTTGAACTGTTTATGTAGTGACATAATCAAGAAAAGGGCTCAGCAGCCGGTAAATATTGACACCAAACCACACACATCTTATAAAGAAA
>WNGS01008714.1:0-16033 GCA_020271785.1 Procambarus virginalis
GAGTGTTGTCTGAAAGCAGAGTTAGTTATTATTCTGACACCAGATTTTTGCTGGGTGATGATGGGCTAAGGTGGTTTGCAGTGGTAGACCCCCATGCACAGATACCATAATTAACATAGGGGTAGATTAGAGCATAATAGAGAGAGAGGAGAGCAGAGTTAGGAACATAATATCTGATTTTGGAGAGTATACCAACGGTCTTAGAGACTTTCTTAGTTATGTGTTGAATGTGGGTGCTGAAGTTCAGTCTCTTGTTAGGAATAGGCCAAGAAACTTGCCATCATTTTTATTACTGATGTTAAAATTTGTCTATCTGTAGCTGAATTGCATTTGATGAGTTTGCTTCCAAATAAGATGTAGTAAGTCTTTTCGATGTTTAATGTTATTTGTTAGTTGACATCCATAAATGGCCCCTGCATAATTTAAATTAAGCGGGGGAATTCTGGGAGGCGAAAACAATTACGCAGCGCTCTGTGAGAGCTGCGCGTGCCGTGGGGGGGGGCGCACATTTAAGCAAACGCACGAGGAGTTTTCCTCTCACTTCTACACAGCTACGGTACGCTCCACACGAAACACCCGCCCTCCTCCCTTGACTGCAGAACATCTTGCTCTTCGAGCTCCTCACGTTTCTCCTATGCTACTCTCTAGTTTAGAAATTTGGGGGTGCTGCGCCGGATCCCCAAGTCTAGGGCTGCCCGCAGCTACTTACCATATGTCAAGTGCTCACTTGTAGTGCAAGTTTGGGGTTGCAGACTTTACATGTACTGGGCACTAGCATATCATTACCCCTGGAAATTATTAACTATTCTATGCCCTCTGTGTATACAGAATATATTTCTACATACTGTACTGGGTGTGCCACTCAATTATCTCTGGCATTGTTTTTAATTATAGCATTAAGCTGATTGCGAGTACTGCAACATTGCTTCGGCTAGCTGCCACTAGGCACGGTTAATGTCCTATGACTTATTCCCTTAGTTGCATCTTTGCAGTACTGGCATTCTACTCAGCCATGTTACATGCCTTCTCTTATATTGTGGTACAGCAGTTGCGCTACTTACCATACGTCAAGTGCCCACTTGTGTGCAAGTTTGGGGTTGCAAACTTTACATGTACTAGGCACTAGCATATCGTTACCCCTGGAAACTAGTAACTATTCTATGCCCTCTGTGTATACAGAATATATTCTACATACTGTACTGGCTGTGCCACTCAATTATCTCTGACATTGTTTTAATTATAGCTTTAAGCTGATTGCGAGTACTGCAACATTGCTTCGGCTAGCTGGCACTAAACATGGTTAATGTCCTATGACTTATTTCCCTTAGTTGCATCTTTGCAGTACTGGCATGCTACTCAGCCATGTTACACGCCTACTTGGATATTGTGGTACAGCAGTTGCTCTGTAAACATTAGTTAATAAATTAAGGTCCCCCCACTCCTGGTTTGTTTTCTCCCCGATCAGAAGTGGACTTTTTTTAATTCATTATTCACAACATTATTTAGTGTATGTGGGTGAGGTCTGAATAGATAAGGGTAGTATCGTCAGCAAACAATATAGGTTTGAGAATATTAGAGACATTAGGCAGATCGTTTATATATATAAGAAATAGAAGAGGTCCTAAGATACTGCCCTGTGGCACTCCAACGGTAATTGGTAGAGTGGAAGAAGTTGTATCATTGATAGTTACATATTGGTGTCTGTCACTAAGATAGGATCGGATGTAGTCAAGGGCAAGGCCTCGGATTCCATAATGCTGGAGTTTAAGTAAGAGGTAGTTGTGATTAACAGTATCAAAGGCTTTTCTTAGGTCAATGAAGAGTCCAATCGGAAACTCATTTTTGTCAAGGCTGAGTAGATTACGTCAAGGAGACTAATGATTGCATCGTTGGTGCTCTTTTGGGACCGGAAGCCAAACTGGCAGGGGCTGAGTATGTCGAATTTTACGAGGTAGGAATAGAGCTGTTTGTAAATAATTTTTTCAAATATTTTTGATAGAATGGGTAGATTTGATATTGGTCTATAATTGTTTATGTCCGCCGGATTGCCTCCTTTATGGACTGGCGTTACTCTTGCTTTTTTGAGGATATCAGGGAAGGTGTGACACTCTATAGATTTGTTGAACAGTAGGGCTATGGGTGGGGCAAGGGCATGGGAGGCTCTCTTGTATACAATGGACGGAATTTCACTGGTGTTCCCTGCCTTTGTTTTTAGAGAGTGTATGATGGACACAACATCTGCCGGGCTGATTGGTGAAAGGAGAAGAGAGTTTGGATAGCTGCCTGAGAGATATGTGTTAATATGTGTCTGAGTCTGTGGGATTTTACTGGCAAGATTAGCACCAACCGATGAAAAGAAACTATTAAATTCATTTGCCATTTCTAAATCAGTTGACGGTATATCCCCATCCTTGTAGAGTTTTATTTGGTTATGTGAGTGTTGTTTAGTTCCTAGGATACTAGAGATGGTTTTCCAAGTGCTTTTCATGTTGCCTTTTGCTTCATTGAATCTATTCACATAATATGCAAGTTTTGCCTTTCTTATGATACTGGTAAGCATTGATGAGTACCTTTTAGCTACTTCCTTTGAAACTAGGCCAATCCTAAGTTTCTTTTCATATTCATGTTTCTTGTTGATTGAATTGAGAATGCCGCTTGTGAGCCATGGATTGTTTAATCTTTTGTCAGTTACTTGCTTGGTAAGAAGGGGACAATGAAGGTTGTAGAGGCTTAGAGTTTTGGAGAGGAAGAGGTTAGCTAATGAATTTATATCCTGGGTATTATTGAATTCAGAATCCCAGTTAATATTGTGAAATGCATCTGTAAGATTGCCCAAAGCTGATTCACTGTGTAGCCTAAATGAAAGTTTCTTGCTTTTTGGTGGTGTTATGTCCATGTTCGCTATGAGAAAGGTAGGATAGTGGTCAGTTGTTCTGTCGTAGATTATACCAGATACAAGGGGAGCTGTTATGTTTGTCCATATGTGGTCCAAGGTAGTGGCTGATGTTTGAGTGACTCGGGTAGGTTTGGTGATTGTGGGGATTAGCATACAGGAGTTCATGCTGTTAAGGAAATAGTCAACTTGAGAGCAATTTTGTTGACCCAGGTCAATATTAAAGTCTCCTCCCAGAATGATGTGGTTTTTGTTGAGATTGTTGTTTATAATAAGATTACTTAGGTTGTCTGAGAAAGAAGCTATGTTAGTATTGGGAAATCTATAGATGGCTCCAATAGTCAATGAGGATTTAAGGGATTTAATTGTAAACTGAGCAAAAGTATATTCACAGTAGTCATCTCTGTCACTAATAATACTGTTGCAGATAAATGTATCTCGGTAATATATAGCTGTGCCACCACCTTTTTTATTTGGCCTACAGTTATGAATGGCTTTATAACCAGCTAAGTTGTAGAGTTGGGTATAGTCTTTATTTAGCCAAGTTTCTGTTAAAATAATGAACGATAAGTTAGTACCTAGTGCTGTGAGTAATGCATTTAAATCGTCAAAATGTTTACCAAGTGATCTAACATTTTGGTTGTAAACTGATAAACAGGTGTTATTTTGGAGTTTGTTTTTAGCCTGGTGTGCTGTGAAATACTTGCAATAATGATGATCAATGTGCTGGTTGGTGTAGATATGAGACAGAAGATTTTGATCAGGATCAATATCAGTGTGCATAGAGATGCAGAGGGATCACGATACAAGATACATGATATAGCAAAGCACAAGAATAAAAGCAAATACAATAAAATAGTAACAATTTAGAAGTAAAATAGAGATCCAATAGATAGCCAGGAAGGACACAGAAGTTAGATAAAATAAAAAAAAAAAAATCAGTAGAGACTGACAATATAAATGTAAAATAAAAAATAATAAGAAAAATAATAATCATAAAGTAAAATGAACTTGAGGATAATTAGCTTAGTAATGGTTAATTAAAATCCTATAGTTGGTATGAACCTAAGAAAACAAAGTGAGCTCAAATAGATAATTCCGAAAAAAAGAAAAAAATATATATTACTCAGATATATGTATATCTGAGTAAATCTTGAATTTTACTCTAATATAAATCTAAGTGTAAAAATAAACAGGGTGAGAGTATATTAATGTGGAAGATTTTACTATGATACTGTGGTAGATGATATAAACAATTATACTATTACTTAATTCCAATAAATGATTACAAGAAACAAATACCAAGTTACTTTAAATATAACAGGGTAATAAGATCCCTAGGTTTAGTGACAAGGGGATTAACTAAGAACAAATAATTAAGAGTAAAAAAAACAGGCATAGATGACAAACAAAAAATAAAAATAAAAATAAAAAACCTTTGGAAAGGAAAGGCAGAGCTTAAGTACACTTTGGTTGTATGTGAGACTACAAATTATGATCTGGTTATTCAGCTGATATCCCACAGTCAGCCAGGAAGGAAGTGAGGTGAGCCTCAGTGGTTATGACATAAGTTTTTCCAGAGTCAGTCTTCCTAGCTATTATTTTACCATCGCGCACAAAACAATGTTTAATAGCAGGGGATTTTTTGCAGATTCCACGTAGTTTATATAAGAGATTTTGTCTGAATCTGGTTAGACATTGTTCACATAAACATTGGATTTCCCACCGACTGCAGCAGTGATAAGGTCAGACTTGCGGGAGCAGCTATCTAACTTCACACGTATCTTCCTGTTATTTGTGCCAGATGATTTCGTACCCACTCTATAAGCTGACTTGATGTCACTTGCTTCGATTGAATAATTCAGCTTAGTACGCAATTCCTGGATCACGATGGCAGTACAGTTTTCCCTGTCAGTTTCATGGGGAAAATCAAGTGATGAGATGATAACAGAATCAAGGAGCTTAAGTTGATCTGATTCGTCTTGGGTTGTAGTGTGTTGCTGTTGTAGGGAGTTAAAATGGTTCTCTAACTTTTGTAACATCTCTTCTTGCTTCTTAGAGGTTTCTGCTGATTTAGAGTTAGTAACCGAGATCTGCAGAGAGCTTAATTCCTAAAAGTGTAAATCTATAAATCTCTAAATCTATAAATAAATCTATAAATCTATAAATCTATAAATCTGTAAATCTATTAAATCTATAAATATAAATCTAAGTGTAAAAATAGACAGGGTGAGAGTATATTCATGTGGAAGATTTTACTATGATACTGAGGTAGATGCTTATATAAACAATTATACTATTAATTAATTCCAATAAATGATTACAAGAAACAAATACCAAGTTACTTTAAATATAACAGGGTAATAAAAAGCCCTAGGTTTAGTGACAAGGGATTAACTAAGAACATAAATACCTCCCAACACCTCAAACCAATTCTATTTGCTGACGACACAACCTTCATTTACTCCAGTCCTGACCCCCTTGCTCTAAATGCCACAGTAAATACTGAGCTAAATATAGGTCCATCTTTGGCTAACTGCCAACAAACTCACCCTTAACATTGACAAAACTTTCTATATTCTTTTTGGCAATAAATCATCTAATCAAATAAATCTCAAAATAAACAATACCCAAATTTGTAACTAATTAGATGGCAAATTCCTTGGCGTTCTCATTAATCACAAGCTGAATTTCCAGGGACACATTCTAAATATATCAAAAAAAGTTTCAAAAACTGTTGGCATTCTTTCTAGGATTAGATATTATGTACCCCGACCTGCCCTGGTGACTCTCTATTACTCCCTCATCTATCCATACCTCAACTATGGTATTTGTGCTTGGGGTTCTACTACCCAGAATCATTTTCGTCCTCTAATTACTCAACACAAAGCTGCTATTAGGACAATATCTGACTCTGGCCCCAGACATCACTCGGTACCCCTACTCAAATCTCTGAATATGTTAGATATTAAGTCACTGCACATTCTCTCATGTGTTTTATACATATATAAAATGCTGAACTGTAATGCCAATCCTGACCTCAAAAGCTTCATTGAAGGTTGTAACAGAACCCATGAGCACCACACCAGAAATACAGTTTTGATATTCCAAGAGTATGACTTAATCAAACTAGAAATGCTTTATAAATCAAGGGACCCAGAATGTGGAATGACCTTCCCAACCATATTAAAGACTGTACCTCTCTCAACCAGTTTAAGATAAAAACGAAGCACTACCTAATAAATTCCCTGTAACCTACCTTACCCCTATATTGTCAACACATGTCTATTATTTTTTTTAATCAATCGCTGTTTGTCGACCTATTGTATTTGTGCTGCTTTTTCAGCCATGTCCCCTCTTTTTTTTTATCTCTATTTTTATTTGTTCTCAACACATTTTATTCTTTATACTCAATTAGTATTAAGCTTAAGTCATTAATGTTTTTCTTGCCCGAAACGCTTTGCGTAATAGTGGCTTTAGGCATTGTATGTACTAGCTCTATCTATAAATCCATACATCTTATTTGTAAAATCTCTTGTATGTATGTACCTTACCTAAATAAACATTTATTATTTATTATTATTATTATTATTATTATTATTATTATTATTATTATTATTATTATCTTTCTTGAGACATAAAACTCTTACGTTTATTAAGGAATCTGCGTGAAATAAGCATTGTTCTTAAATTAATATTGCTGGTTTCCAGCTCTACGAGCCATTAAGTATGCAACTTTTATACAACTACAAATATCTTCAGTTTTACTTTAAATATTGTCCTGGAAAAGTTTTCACATATAGTTCCTGTTTCCAACATGGGCAACCATTTTGAAAACGCCACACAAAGGTTGACCCGATTGCTACATGGGTCAAATTCCATTAAGGTTCCGAACACATCCACTATGGGAGAGCTGTTTCCTTCAAAAAGTATAATCGTGTGACATTATGTTTAAAGAAACAATTCCAAGTATATTCTTTGATTCAAAAACATGAGAATAAATACAAGTATTAATTTTTAATGTCTAGATATAAACAAAAATAAGAGGTTGGAAAAATGATATGTGGAACCAGACTAAAACATTGGAACGCTCAGGTGATGAGAGGGTAAACAACCGCCGCCATTTTAGCAGCGCCACAGCCGGGGATGTCCAGCACGAGCATTAAGGGAAAACCTTGACACAAACTGCACTTATCATAAAGAAGAAGCACCACCATTGACCGCCAAGTGCTCACATTAAGTCTAACTCTAAGAAACAACACTCAAGCCTTGACGCTTCTCCCAATATCCGGGGGAGAAAACCTTCACACAAACTGCACCTGTCATAAAGAAGATGAAGACTTACCAGTGTCCACAGTGTCCGAAGGTATTCACCCGTCCTGCACATGTGAAGACTCACATGTTAGTGCATTCAGGTGACAAACCTCATGAGTGTCCACAGTGTCCGAAGGTATTCACCCGTCCCGGAGACGTGAAACGTCACATGCTAGTGCATTCAGGTGACAAACCACATGAGTGTCCAGAGTGTGGGAAGAGATTTAGTCTTGTTGGAAATATGAAGACTCACATGTTAGTGCATTCAGGAGACAAACCTCATGAGTGTCCAGAGTGTGGGAAGAGATTCAGTCATCGTGGAAGTATGACGAAGCACAGGATGGTGCATGCAGATGAGAGACGTTTTCAATGTGCCGAGTGTGGCAAAAAATTTAGATTACGTGGAATTATAATAGAGCACATGTTAGTGCATTCAGGAGATAAACTTCATGAGTGTCCAGAGTGTGGGAAGAGATTCAGTCGTGTTGGAAATATGAAGTCTCACATGTTAGTGCATTCAGGAGATAAACCTCATGAGTGTCCAGAGTGTGGGAAGAGATTCAGTCAGCGTAGAAGTATGACGAAGCACAAGAAGGTGCATGCGGATGAGAGACCTTTTCAATGTGCCGAGTGTGGCAAAAAAATTTAAAGAACGTGGAGCTATAATAAGGCACATGCTAGTGCATTCAGATGACAAACCTCACGAGTGTCCAGAGTGTGGGAAGAAATTCAGTCGTCTTGGACATATGAAGAGGCACAAGATGACACATGCAGATAATAGGCTAAACACTTTGAGTGTGGAAAATACTTAAGAGAATGTTGAAGGATAATGAGGCACATAATGGTATATTCACTTACTTTTAATCTAACAGTGTGCTATCACAATGTCAGTTGGATGTTCGTCAAAGGTAATTATATTTTGTTTGAGAAAAACACTTCACCATTAAAGGTAAAGATCTGAAGATATTTATTATATTGTTTTTTATGAAATTCAGATGCTCCTCATAGACCAAGCTAGAACTAGAGAAGCTTCACTGCAGGAAAACTAAAAATTGTTGATAAGTATAGAAATATCTCTTTAATTTAGCAAAGATAAAACAAAGCTCTAAATGTTTTTCTAAATATTTATGTAAATAATGATGTGCTTAATGATTTTGTTCTCTGTGGAAATTTATTTAAAATGTAATATACTCTGTAGCTTAGTTATGGACATTTTTGTTGTAATATAATTTAGCATTGGAGCTCGTGAAGCAGGCAGTCGTGCTTTAGATGAGACCATTTCATTGGTAGGGGGAAATGTATATTAATCAAGGAATTTTCACATCAGATTCATATGCAAACTGATGTCCATTTTTTATTTTTTGTTTAGGCCTATTTATGAGTTCTACTCTTGATTATAAATATATGACTGAAGAGTTTATTGAAGGGAAACTGGCATTTATAACTGTCAGTCAAGTTAATATGAAATTTGAATTTATATTACTCTAGAAATTTATATCACTCTAAATTTACCAGAAATTTATATTACTCTAGCCTAACTTTATCAGTTATACTGTAATTGTCTGGGAATAATATTTTACCCAATTTACCTGAGGGCCACTAACCCTAGTGGCCTCAATGAGAACAGAAAGCCAGCGGCTTGTTGAAGGTTTTCCCCCTATTTACTTGATAATTTTTTCCAGGTATATTTTGAAATTCAGCACAGTTTTGGCAGTTATGACTTCGGCGGGTAGGCAGTTCCATCGATCAATAACCCTGTTGGTGAGAAAGCCTAATTCGAAGTTATATTAGCCTGATTGACAATTATATTAGCCTGACTGGCATAATCCTCTGGCAATTATATTATCCAAACTGGTAATTATATTAAGATGATTGTAAATTACATAGGCCTGACTGGGAATTAGATTAGCATGACTGTCAATTGTATCAGAGATATTTATTTATGTTGTGTTGCTCATGGGTTATATTACGTCTATCATTGAAGAGTTGAAGATCAGAATTAGCATTTAGGAACAAGGTTTTTACATTTAAATAGCGCAAGAGAATGTTTAGAGCGAGTGTATATTTAGCAAGTTTAGGGATTTAAACAGAGAGGCTGTGTTGTTTTATAGTTCTGATTGCAGATTTTTGATGGGTGATGATGATGGGCTTCAGGTAATTTGCAGTGGATGAATGAACCCCCATGCACAGATACTATACGTTGAGATACCAACCCTAACTTACAAAAAAGCTTCTACATTTTTAGCTCCAGCCATTGCATTGCTCTACAACAAATCATTTGAACTCCAAACCTTTCCTGATATTCTAAAAAAAAAAAAAAAAACAAGAGTAACCTTAGTCCATAAAAGTGTCAATCTCACTTCTTAAGTCAACAAATATAGACAAATATTAATTCTGTTGATTTTGTCTAAAATATTTTAGAGTTAAAAGCAGCCTTTCTCATATTTAGCAAAACAAAATATACGTAGTTCTTGCCATAATGGCTGCAGGCCCAGAATAGGACCATTCATGCACTGATTAGTATGATTAACTTAACATATGCAGCTCATGAAAAAATGAGTACCTGTTCATTTATTTGTTGACCTACATAAGACTTTTTGACACTGTTAACACATTAACCTTCTTACATTACAACATTGTGGAGTAAGAGGTCACTCCTCAAATACCTACTCCTTCAAATACCTACAATCTTTCCTCAGTGACAGGCTCCAGTACGTCTCTGTAAAGGATACCAATTTTCCCACTTGACCCATTAACACTGGTGTTCCACTGGGCAGTATTCTTTGCACTCTCGTCTTTCTCATCTCCCCCTCACTTTCCAGCCTGTTGCTATCATGAGGGGCTTAGTTGGCAGATGCTAGAGTGTGATGCTCCAGTGTCCTGTGTTCTTTCTGGGGGAGCCCCGTCGGCTCCCCGGAGCTTTACCAGGCTGATATGCTAATGTCAGACTTTGGCATCAGTCATGTGTATAGAGTTCTAGGGCCTACCGGAGACCACGGCCAGAACCTGGCGCCCCTCAGAGATGGGTCCGTAGAATTACCCAAATCTACCCAAATCTACCCAAATGTACCCAAATCCTCCTAGTATTACGTAAGTAATGAAGAAATATGGTATATTTACTTACTGTAATGTTGGTGCTGCACGTAGAACACGATCAAACCTATTTTCATTCTGAAATAATGTAATTTCATATCGAAATTCGAAGTAAATATGTAACAGGTGACGCCATAGGAAGTCGACGGTCCAAGCGACAAAATTGTGGAGCGACTTATCCAAGATATATGGTCGCCTGGAGAGTGTTTGCTGCCATATCAGCCTCCTGTACACAGTGATCCAGTCGTCGCAATTCTTTGCTCAAATTGTCGCAAATTTAATTAATGATATTAACAAGTAGAATGGGTATTTGTAATAATATCTTTCATAAATAGCCACAAAACATTTAATATTTATTTATAAAAATGTGTCTGTAAGTTAAATCAACTCCACAGGACAATAATTTTGTTATATAGATACTAACGTTATTCGTTTGTATGCGTTCGCTACTTAAACTACTCATGTCCTTTTCGTTCATAGAACACCGAACCCTACACGCTCTCTGATATATTACTTAATAATAGAGTCACAAATAAAACTTATATTTGTATATGTTATCAGAAAGGCAGAGATAAAAGTTTTTGTGAATCCATCACAGAGATTATATCTTATTAGACAGGAAAGATATTCATATTCAAACAAGTTCTTGGCCGACGCTCTCCCTATCCATGGGAACTATGATCTTTCGAAGATCAATGTTAATTTAATCTAAATATTGTAATAAACGAAGTTTTCTATGTCATAATAAAGACAGAAATATAAGCTGCATGTTAATACTTTAGCATAAATATAACTGAAGTGAAAGTAAAGATATGTCTTTTTATAGTCACGTGATGGCTATCTCAGGGAGTGTGAAGGCCTACAAACAGTGAATTAATTGTGTAATTCATTTGCATATGTGCAAAGTAACATCAAAGGTCTATATGTCAGCATAAACACAGATGTAGACGATAATGTGACTACATTTCAAGGAAAATATATCTTAAATGAAAGCCAAGACATGGTTAAATAAATAGCCAATACCACACCATCGCCGGTGTCCGGACACATGAAAACTTCCAATGCATCAGTGTCCTGCCAGGCGGCCAATACAGGCTTCACAATTCAGAAAAAAATTGTAATTCAGAGAGATGCGTTGATAAACGCGAAATGTTTTATATTTTAAATACATATATAAACTTTGTTTTCAAACGTTTATTGTATCAATATCTCAAGTATAAGAATCAAGATATATTTTGGATTTAACAATTTCCTATAAAGTTGCAATGCTACCTTAATTGTATATGATCATCATCATATACAGACAGAAATTAACTTATAAAATGTTGAGGTAAAGATAGACGTATGTTAATTATGACGCATAATCACTCTTAAGAACTTAATTATAAACCATAATATTGCAATTATAATAATTCATTTTGGGGGGAAACAGGAAGCCACAGTATACATACACGATAAGCTTTTATCAAGGTCATCCTTAAGGTTGAATTACTGACCCCGCCTAGGATGCAACCCCCACAACAAGCTGACTAACTCCTGAGTATCTACTTACTGCTAGGTGAACAGTCGCATTACGTGAAAGGAAATTTTCCCAACCATTTCTGTCCCGCCCAGGATTCGAACACGGAATTCTCGATTGTGCGTCGAGAACGAACAAGACTAATACTGGGACCCCTATACATATGATGATATGTTTTATATTATCAGAAAATCGGAAACATAAATATATTTGCAAATATTGGTCATTAAAGTATTTTGGAAACAGAGGTGTATTTTAGTTATCTTAATATAGAGCACGAACATCATAGACTCATCCTGTGAATGGTAATTTATTGTGCAACCCATACTCATCCTGTTACCAGTAGTTTGTTCAACCCCATACCCATCATGTGACCTGTAATTTATTGTGTAACCCATATTCATCCTGTTATCAGTAGTTTGTGCACCCCATACTCATCCTGTGCGGTAATTTATTGTGCATCCCATACTCATCCTGTTACCAGTAGTTTGTGCAACCCATACCCATCCTGTTACCTGTAATTTATTGTGCAACCCATTCTCATCCTGTTACCAGTTGTTTGTGCACCCCATACCCATCCTGTGACCTGTAAATTATTGTGCAACCCATACTTATCCTGTTACCTGTAGTTTATTGTGTACCTCATACTCATTCTGTGAGTCATATAGGACATTGTGCAATCCTTTCTCATCGTGTGTATCTTTGTTTACTTTGCTCTCCATACTCATCCTCTGTGCGATAGTTTCTTGTGCAACCCATACCCATCGTGAGGTGGTAGTTCATTGTGTACCCTATACTCATCCTGTGAGCATAGGGTACACAGTGAGTTCATTTGTACTCCATGCTCATCATCAAGAAGTGTATTTTACCAGCATTGTAATATAAATTAAGAATAAAGGCTTAACTGGATTACGGACCCATAATCAAAATAAAAGCCATCACTAATTATCATGACAAACGGCCTAGGCTCCACTTCCGCCTTCGACAAGCGGCCGCCGGAGGTGCTTGGTTTATTGTACACCCTCGCACACCCAGCCCTGGGAAGCGGGCATTGGAATGTGGACATGTGAACCATTACCCCTCCCCCCCTCACTCCTCCTGTTAACAATAATACAAATAATAAAAAAAATAATAATATTAATAAAAATAATAATGGAGAAACTTACTGTAATACCCTTGTGCTTGAATGAAGGTGAAGGAAAGACTCAATAAATGTGTAAGTGTATTAAAAACTAAATTTTCAAATCTAACCTTCATTCCTTCTCAATGTGTTTTATATCATGAAATGATTATACATTGTTCTATTGTGAACATTGTATACAGGGCCTTAGGATATACATCCCCACAACAATTAACTACCTCCAAGGTAGCTAATTACTGCTAGGTGAACAGCAGTTCATCTAGCAGTGAACACCACCTGCCAGCTCACCTAGTAATGAACACCACCTGCACATCGCACCGCACCACTTGCCAGCAGGTGCAGAAGTACGATGGAGAGAGAAAAGTATACAATATTTCAAGTATAGGAATAGAGATATATTTAGGATTTAACGTTTTCCTACAAAGTTTCAATAAAACCTTTATTTGATGGTGCTACATAGCCTTCCTGGCATGGTGTCTTCTTTGATAATTACTTCTTTAAAAGCTTCTTTAAAATAGTGTGTCTCCTTAAAGTCATACTGTATTTTGGACACAAAATGAGTAAAATCCTTTCCGACTGGAGTTGATGAGTACATGGGTGGTACAGATAATTAATAGTGATCGACACAAACTCAGAGATGTGGATGTCATAGTGCTTTGGGTACTGTCTATGGATATGTGACCCAGTGGAGGCAAGGACATTAATGGAACAAAATGGTTAAGTGTCCATGTTTTATCCCCATACTTGAGATTGCCGCTCCACATAATATAAATGGAAGCCTGCTTCACGCATTTTATGTGTTATTGCACATAAAATGCGTTCAAAAGGAATTACCGGAAAAATAGGCAGATGGATCTACAATTTCCTGACCAACAGAACCCAATGTGTAATAGTCAACAAAATAAAATCCAGCCCATCAACCGTGAAGAGCTCAGCCCCCAGGGTACTGTGCTTGCTCCAGTACTTTTTCTCATCCTCATATCGGACATAGACAAGAACACAACCTATAGCACTGTATCATCCTTTGCAGATGACACTAGGATCTTCATGAGAGTAGGCAACATAGAGACACGCCAAACCTCCAGTCAGATGTAGATCAGGTCTTTCTATGGGCTACAGAAAATAATATGGTGTTTAACGAAGATAAGTTTTTCCATAGCTCATGCGCTATGGAAAAATGAAAATATAAAACGGAAACCACGTACAAAACTCGGGAAAACATAACAGAACGAAAATCAAAACACATAAAAAGAAAAAGAAGAGAAAGCGGAAGTACTGACAGAAACAGAAAGAATACAAAAAGAACACAATAGTAGCCGTCACAACTGCAAGAAAAATGACAGGTTGGATAACAAAACTTTTCACACTAGAGATGCTATACCGATGATGATACTTTTCAAAACGCTTGTGCTCTCTAGAGTGGAGTACTGCTGCACAATGACAGCCCCTTTCAAAGCTGGAGAAATTGCTGACCTGGAGAGCGTGCAGAGAGCCTTTACTGCTAGAATCCACTCAGTAAAACATCTAAACTACTGGGACCGACTAAAGAGCCTAAATCTGTACTCCCTTGAGCGCAGGCGGGAGAGGTACATAATAATTTACACGTGGAAAATATTAGAGGGGCTGGTCCCAAACCTGCACACAGAAAAACATCACATGAACCAGAAGACATGGCAGGATGTGCAGAATACCCCCGTTGAAAAGCAGAGGTGCAACAGGTACTCTGAGAGAGAACTCTATCAACATCAGAGGCCCGAGACTGTTCAACACGCTTCCGCTACACATAGGGGCATAACTGGCAAACCCCTCACAGTGTTCAAGAGAGAACTGGATAAGCACCTCCAAAGGATACCTGATCAACCAGGCTGTGACTCATACGTCAGGCTGCGAGCAGCCGCGTCCAACAGCCTGGTTGATCAGTCCGGCAACCAGGAGACCTGGTCGACGACCGGGCCGCGGGACGCTAAGCCCCGGAAGCACCTCAAGGTAACTCACACCGAGGCATAAATTTTGTATTGAGAATAGTATACAGCTGTCAAGGAAGCCGTTGACAGACAGATATACAGATATTATTTCTCTGTTTACAACAGAACTTGCTGCATACATTGTCATAACTGATGAATCTTTTCCAGGCAAGGCAGAGGAGACAAACTTCCTTGAAATCGGGAGATACTAGGTTTAAATCCTTGTTATCATGCTGTGCTATATACCAGTCCCATTGGTCTACAATTGCAATAGTTGTTCTTGCTCTAATTTCTCCTGATCTCGTCTCGTCCCCACACACAACAAGTGAGATGGCATTGAATAAACAATTGCCATCTCCTTTAACACTTAACTGGCATACGGCAGTTGATCGTTACTCCTCCACAAATTTTAAGGATTTCTACAGCCGTCTTGTCCTCCGAAAATTCAACATTTGCAGCAACCTTAATGTAAACCTGACCAAATGTAAACTGTCAACAAAATTATTTGCACACCCTCCGTCACTATGTGATAGAGTGCGAAATGATACGTAAATTCAAAGACAATTCTTTAACAAACGTTCAATAAATTTGTAAATGATTTGTTCAAAATGGACACATGATTGCTAAATTGTCCTGGTTTCTAGGAACTGTGGGCAGGGGTCTGTGGAAACACTGTCCCCACTCTGAACACCGCAACGTCTGTGCTTATATGAATATACGTCACATACACATATTTTATACCACATATTTAATTTGTATCTTTAGTTCTTTATTGTTCACTTACATACTCAAAGAACCAGCAACATCTACATTCGAGGAAGGATTCCAGAAGCAGTTAACCACTGCGATTTCTTGTTTCTGTAATCCTTCTTTATGCTGTAGGTAAAGCAGTTAATAGAGCTACTGTCTCCTGCTCCTGGGTTGGTGGTTCGAGACCCCTATATAGTGCCCAGGTGAATGTGGAGAAGGTCAGTAGGTCGACCTTGGAGGTAGACCTCGATATACGCCTAACGAATAGACATGCACAAGCTGCCTGCCCTCAGTGTATATTTTTACATTTCTAGCTCATTCTCTCTCTCATCTCTCTCTCTCTCTCTCTCTCTCTCCTC
>WNGS01008717.1:0-17276 GCA_020271785.1 Procambarus virginalis
GGCTTCTAAAGTTCAACTCGGGAAAGAGCAAGGTGATGAAATTAGGAAGAAGGGAAGCAGGAGGCTGAACACAAGGTATCATTTGGGAGGGGAAATCCTGCAAGAGTCAAATAGAGAGAAAGATCTGGGGGTTGATATAATCACACCGAACCTGTCCCCAGAAGCCCACATCAAAAGAATTCATCCAGCGGCATATGCTAGAACTGGCCAACATAAGAACTGGCCTTTAAAAATTTGTGTAAGGAACTCTTCCAGAATCCCTGTATACCACTTATGTAAGACCAATCCTGGAGTATGCAGCTCCAGCCTGGAGTCCATACCTAGTTAAAACACAAGACAAAGTTAGAGAAGATTCAGCGGTAAGCCTACCCAGGCTCTCGTCCCGGAACTGAGAGGATTGAGACACGAGTGAAAGGGTCTAAAGGGCTGAACTCACATCCCTGGAAAACAGAAGAGTAGGGGAGACATTGATAACCACCTACAAAATTCTCAGGGGAATGACAGGGTGGACAAAGACAAACTCTTCACCACGGGTGGGGACACGACAAGGGGACACAGGTGGAGAAACTTAGTTACCCAGATTGAGCCACAGAGACGTTAGAAAGAATTTTTTCAGTGTCAGAGTAGTTAATAATGGAATGCACTAGGAAGTGAGGATGTGGTGGAGGCTGCACTTCCATACACAGTTTTCAAATGTAGATATGATAGAGCCGCAGTAGGCTCAGGACATGTACACCTGTTGATTGACAGTTGAGAGGCGGGACCCAACAGAGCCAAAGCTCAACCCCCCAACACAATTAGGTGAGTACAAATAGGTGAGTACCACAGCTCAAAACACACACACACACACACACAACACACACACAACACACACCACACACACCACACGACCACACACACACCACACACACACACACACACCACACACACACACAGGTTGGCTAACATAAGAACGGCCTTTAGAAGAACTATGGTGTAAGGAATCTTTCAGAACATTATATACCACATATGTCCAGACCAATCCTGGAGTATGGCGGCTCCAGCATGGAGTCCCTATCTAGTCAAGGCATAAGACTAAACTGGAAAAGGTTTCAAATGGTTTGCCACCAGACTAGTACCCCGAGCTGAGAGGTATGAGCTACGAGGAGCGGACTGCAGGAATTAAACCTCACTTCGTGGGAAGACCGAAGAGTTAGGGGGGGACATGATCACCACATTCAAGATTCTCAGTGGAATCGACAGGGTTGATAAATACAGGCTGGTTTAACACAAGGGGCACACGCACTTAGGGGACACATGGGAAAACTGAGTGCCCAAAGAGCCACTAGAGATATTAGAAAGAACTTTTTTAGTGCCAGAGGTTGGTTGACAAATGGAATGCATTAGGGAAGCGATGTTGGGTGGAGGCTGACTCCATACACAGCTTCAAGTGTAGACTATGATAAGCCCATTAGGCTCAGGAAACTGTACACCTGTTGATTGACGGTGTAGAGGCCGGGGACCAAAGAGCAGACCTCAACCCCCGCAAGCACAACTAGGGAGTACAACTAGGTGGTACACACACACACACACGACACCACACACACCAGCAACACAACACCACACACACACACACACAACACACACACACACACACCCGTGTGTGTATTCACTACAACTAAGTGAATACAAACGGGGCCAGGTAGCCTGGTGGATAGCGTGCAGGATTCGTAATTCTGTGGCGCGGGTTCGATTCCCGCACCCGGCAGAAACAAATGGGCAAAGTTTCTTTCACCCTGAATGCCCCTGTTACCTAGCAGTAAATAGGTACCTGGGAGTTAGTCAGCTGTCACGGGCTGCTTCCTGGGGTGTGTGTTGTGTGTGTGAAAAAAAAAAAAAAGTAGTTAGTGTAGTTAGTAAACAGTTGATTGACAGTTGAGAGGCGGGCCGAAAGAGCAAAAGCTCAACCCCCGTAAATACAACTAAGTGAATACACACACACACACACAGGAAGCAGCCCATAACAGCTGTCTAACTTCCAGGTACCTATTTATTGCTAAGTAACAGGAGCACAGGGTGAAGGAAACTCTCCCCATTTGTTTTTTCCGCCGGCTGCCGGGATCGAACCCCGGTCCCTAGGTCCACGAGTCTAGAGCGCTGTCCACTCAGCCAGGCATGTCCGAGTTGGAATATGTTCATGCAAAACTGACAGTATGTTCATTCCATACTGTCAATTCCAGTGAATTGACAGTATGTCCATTCACTCCAGAGTAGGAGTATGATCATGCAGAGTGGAGGTATGCTTTTGTACCAGCCTGGGGCCCGATTCACGAAGCAGTTACGCAAGCACTTACGAACCTCTACATCTTTTCTTAATCTTTGGCGGCTTTGTTTACAATTATTAAACAGTTAATAAGCTCCGAAGCGCCAGGAGGCTGTTTATAACAATAACAACAGTTGATTTGGCAAGTTTTCATGCTTGTGAACTGTTTAATAAATGTAACCAAAGCCGTCAAAGATTGAGGAAAGATGTACACGTTCGTAAATACTAGCGTAACTGCTTCGTGAATCTGGCCCCTGGAGATTTAACCATATGCACAGCTGATAACAAAAAACAAACACTAAGTAACTCCATCAAACACTTAACAACTAAACCATTCTACACCTTAACTAAACCAAACATACAGTCAAACAGGAGGTTTCCAGCTGGAGTGTAACAACTGGGGTCCCACACGGTGTGGTGCTGGGACCGCTGCTGTTCTTACGCCCTTGTTATGTGAACGACCTTCCCGAAGGATCATCTCAAACATGCAATGTTTGCAGATGATGCTGAGTAGATGATCCTGAGTAGATGATGCTAAGTAGATGAGGCTGAGCAGGTGATGCTGAGCAGATGATACTGAGTAGATGAGGCTGAGTAGATGATGCTGAGTAGATGGTGCTGAGTAGATGATGCTGAGCAGGTGATGCTGAGCAGATGATACTGAGTAGATGATGCTGAGTATATGATGCTGAGTAGATGATGCGTGAGTAGATGATGCTGAGCAGATGATGTTGAGTAGATGATGCTGAGTAGATGATGTTGAGCAGATGATACTGAGTAGATGATCCTGAGCAGATGATGCTGAGTAGATGATGCTGAACAGGTGATGCTGAGTAGATGATGCTGAGTATTTGATGCTGAGTAGATGATGCGGAGTAGATGATGCTGAGCAGATGATGACTGAGTAGATGATGCTGAGCAGATGATAGCTGAGTAGATGATGCTGAGCAGATGATACTGATAGATGAGCTGAGTAGATGATGCTGAGCAGATGATACTGAGTAGATGAGGCTGAGTAGATGATGCTGAGTAGTATGATGCTGAGTAGATGATGCTGAGCAGATGATGTTGAGTAGATGATGCTGAGCAGATGATACTGAGTAGATGATGCTGAGCAGATGATGCTGAGTAGATGATGCTGAAGCAGGATGATGCTGAGTAGATGATGTGAGTAGATTTGATGACTGAGTAGATGATGCTGAGTAGATGATGCTGAGTAGATGATGCTGAGTAGATGATGGAGCAGATGATGCTGAGTAGATGATGCTGAGCAGATGATTCTGAGAGATGATGTGAGTAGATGATGCTGAGTAGATGATGCTGAGGCAGATGATGCTGAGTAGATGATGATGAGCAGATGATGCTGAGCAGATGATGCTGAGCAGATGATGCTGAGTAGATGATGCTGAGTAGATGATGCTGAGCAGATGATGTTGAGTAGATGATGCTGAGTAGATGATGCTGAGTGATGATGCTGAGTAGATGATGCTGAGTAGATGATGAGCAGATGATGCTGAGTAGATGATCTGAGTAGATGATGCTGAGTAGATGATGCTGAGCAGATGATGCTGAGTAGATGATGCTGAGTAGATGATGCTGAGTAGATGATGCTGAGTAGATGATGCTGAGTAGATGATGCTGAGTAGATGATGCTGAGTAGATGATGCTGAGTAGATGATGCTGAGTAGATGATGCTGAGCAGATGATGCTGAGCAGATGAGAACTGCAAAAAATTACTGAAGGACGTTTACAAACCCTAGGAATGGGCAAGCAAATGGTTGCTGGAATTCAGTACTAACAAGTGTAAGGATATGAGTAAGAGAAAAGAAGAGAGGAGACCAGAAAGCATCTACGCCATAAGGGGGAAGTCAATTACAGGAATCGGATTCTTGTAATTTGATTCCTGTAATTTGAGAGAAAGATTTGAGAATGGATATAGTTCCAACACTAACACAAGAGGCACACATAAATATAGTAACACCAGCAGCATATGAGACGCTGTCAAATATAAGACCATCGTCTAGAAACCTAAATCAGGACTCCCTGAAGACCCTGTACACAATTTTTTAGGCCAATACTGGAATATGCACCACCGGAATGGAAGCATAAAGTCGAAATTGAAAAACTACAAAGGTTTGCAACAAGACTGGTGCCGGAGCTAAGAGGCTTAAGTTACGAAGATAGACTAATGGAACTAAATCTCACAATCCTAGAGGACAGAAGGAACAGAGCGAATATGATTACAACATACAAGATACTGAAAGGAATAGATAAGATGGACAAGGACAGCCTCATCAAACTGAGAGAAAGCAGGACAAGAGGCCCTGGCTCACCTACAGTGCCACCACCAGTCACTCAGCCACACTGTTCTACCTTGCCCAACCACCCCAACGCCACACCCGGTAGCCCAAGTGACACGGTTGTAGTCTCCAGCAATACATGTTGGTCGAGGGGCCCGGATCAGGCACAAAAAAATGCTGAGCTTATGACTACAGTAGAAAGACGGAGAAAATTATGGAAATGCTCAGCATGCAAATAACTGAGCAAAGGAAAGAAATCTTGCAACAAAAGACGATGATAACCACTTTTCAGGAATCTGCGAGTGTTGAATGGGTGGAGGACATACCAACCTGTAGTACCACCATGTGTGCCCTGGCAGCGAGCACCACTGTAGGGACCCCAGCTGACGGCACCCCCAGCCCTCACACCAGCTGGGCACCCCGGCTGAGGGTACCCCCAGCCCTCACACCAGCTGGGCACCCCGGCTGAGGGTACCCCCAGCCCCACACCAGCTGGGCACCCCGGCTGAGGGTACTCCAGCCCTCACACCAGCTGGGCACCCCGGCTGAGGGTACCCCCAGCCCTGACACCAGCTGGGCACACTGACCACTGCTCCCCACTCTCCAGCCTCATGGACGCGGTGCGCTATGAACAGAGTGCAACTATGCAACACGGGAGACCAACGTGCTGTAGATAACAATGCAACTGATCATGATAATGAACTAAATGCTAATAAGAGTGAGAATTGTAATGAAGTTGTTGGAGAATATGACGTGAATACAGGTGCTAATAAAATTTATTGGAAAGAAAATAACAGTGAAGATGATGAAAGTGATAGTGATAAAGTCGAAATAGCAACCAGTGATCTTCTTGAGATCTTCTTGAGATGATTTCGGGGCTTTTAGTGTCCCCGCGGCCCGGTCCTCGACCAGGCCTCCACCCCCAGGAAGCAGCCCGTGACAGCTGACTAACACCCAGGTATCTATTTACTGCTAGGTAACAGGGGCATAGGGTGAAAGAAACTCTGCCCATTGTTTCTTGCCGGCGCCTGGGATCGAACCCAGGACCACAGGATCACAAGTCCCGCGTGCTGTCCGCTTGTAGTTATAATGCAGGAATGAAACCGGACGTTGATGACCTCGGGCAGCACACGCCACATACCAGATGGTTCACCCAGAAGGGTATTAGAGTTCTGGTGACATATGTTGAGCTGACTGGTGGCGAAAAAACACCGTAATAAAGCACTAAAACAGTATCGGAATATAAATAATTTTATGACACTGCAGGCTGATAAAGTAAAAGCAAGGAACAATTGCGACCACTCAATTTAATAAAAACAAGTACAGTGTCATCAAAATACTCAGTTGAAATATTGCTTCTCTTAGAAAACGGTATTTTGACCTCCATCATAAGGTTATGACTGAAGACATAGATATTGTCTGCCTCCAAGAAACCCTAACTCCCGCAGGTAAAACCCAGCAGAATCTGCCCAGCTATCAGTGTTATAATCCCAGATCAAAAAATACGTGTCTCATGTATGTTAAAATTAAAAAATCACTGCCACATGAGCCAGTTCCCGCTCAACAACGATAGCGGTTTCAATATCATGGTTTTCGGGTACACGTTGGTAACTCTACACTTAATGTTTTGAATGCCTATGCACCTACTGGCCTCCTCCAGTATACAGAACTCCCTAATTTTGCACATACTGACCCTACGATCTTAATTGGGGATTTAAATGCTAAACACAAACAGGTAAGGGATCAACTCACAAACACCAACGGTAGAAGATTGATGGCACTTCTCGATGCATATGATGATGTTCAAATTATCAGTAAGAATCAACCAACGCAAATATATGGAGGAGTCCTAGATAGGTGCATTGGCTTTAACCTGTCATACACAACTCATGAGACTGAAATTATGGATGACTTAATGTCTGACCATTTAGCCATAACAGCTAACTTTCATGTGGCTAATTTAGATTTTTTTTTAGATTTTGCCCCGAGGGGCGAGTTTATTGGGCAGCGCCACTCATCTTGTGAGTGGACACACCGCCATAGCTACATGTTCAACACTCTACAAAAGGAAGAAAACCCGCTGGGTTGTTCATCCT
The DNA here is from genome assembly GCA_020271785.1 of Procambarus virginalis. Lineage (NCBI taxonomy): Eukaryota > Metazoa > Arthropoda > Malacostraca > Decapoda > Cambaridae > Procambarus > Procambarus virginalis. Next base: position 6,699 of record WNGS01008717.1, read on the forward strand.
GTCACTTGTACCCAGACACAGCTGGGACTTGCTTAACTGGCTCAAGTGAACAGCTCCTCAAACAAGAAAATTAACATCTGTCAACCCTTAAAAGATTACGTTATCTTGCCGGTGCAAAATGGGGGAATCTTTTAAGAACAGTATCAATATTTGACAAATAGTGTTTTCCTAATTCAAACAATGTGGGGTTTATTATTCTACACATATTTTTAATGTCTCTCACATGTTCACATTCACGTAGATAGTGGTCAAGGCGGTGTCCATCACTCTCATCACAGATTCTGCAACTTCGCTGATCAACAGTTGTTTCCGTTCCATATCTCCATGGATATTTGTATCCAAGACGGATTCTCGGTATTACTTATTCTCTCCCGCGTCCTCCTCCTCTTCGTCCATAATGATTGGGATTGCCAGCTGCAACCATGTTGTACCATCGTACAGATTCACTGGTTTGTGCTTCTATCCTCCTTTCCTCAGTTACCTTGTCACGGTGATGTTGCCTGACAATACCTCTAATTTGTAGTAGAGTCTTGGGTACGAAGTATTCAATATGGTCTCCTTCAGCAGCCAGCACATCTGCTCGTTCATTCCCACATATTCCAACATGAGAGGTGATCCACAGAAGCTTGACGACTCTTCCCTGATTGGTAAGTATTCTCACAGCTCTCTTAATTTCAGAGACTATTGCAAGATTTTCTGCCCGATTTTTACTTAGGATTTCTAGGTAACATGTCAGAGCTGGTGGCATGGTACTTCACTGAGAGGAAGGAGATAGATACTAGTATTATTAATTTGGCCAAGATGGCAGAAAACTACCAGTTGGGGGGCAAAATGTCTGGTAAAAATAATTACATCCAACATGGTAACGGACCTTATACCCACAGCCAGTCCAGACCAGCCCATTCTAACTCTGTACCTATTGCACCTTTTCTTTCAGACAAAACTAACCAGGTTAAATTGTCTAATCCAATGGTACCTAAGAGTAAACCAAAGGGGAACTCTGGTAATAATGTCCCTTCTCCCCAAAGATTCTGTGGTCACTGTGAACGTTCAAACCACACTACTAGCCGATGTTGGCAGCTGTGTACAGAAAAAAGGCCCAATGCTCTTGTTATGACACAAGGCTTGATCAGGACTTCTGAAGGGTTAGAGAGTAAGACCCCAACCCAAAGTGGCTGGACCTGCTTACTCTATTCTTGTTGAAGGGGAAACTTTTATCTTTTGAAGGTTCTTCCTGGAAGGACGTGGTGATCTTCCGAGACACCGGTGTCATCCAGACTTTAATTTTGCAGAGTGCATTGCAAGGTGCCAACACTCTTGACACTGGAGAGGTGGTACTGATCGATGGTGTCACAAGTAATATTCTAGCAGTACCCCTCTGTAAGGTTACCCTGGAATCTGATTCCCACAAGGGTGTTTGTACAGTCAGAGTCACCCCTTACCTACCTTTCCCTAATGTTCATGTAATATTGGGTAATGATTTAGGGAGGGATAAGGTAGGGTCATCTGAGCAAGGACTGTTGTTGCTCGTATGTTGCAATTTTTCTCTACTTTTGGACTACCTTGAGTCGTACAAACCGACAATGACTCTAACTTTAAGTCTGATACTTTTGAGCAATTCTGTAAGGACAATGGAATAACTCATGAGGTTTCTAACCCATATCATCCACAGAGTCAGGGGATAATTGAGCTGTTCCATCAAACTTTGAAACAGATGCTTAAGACATCATGTGAAAATTCTAACAGGCCTTGGGATGAGAACTTGCCATATGTTTTGTTTGCTGCTCGAAAGGGGTTACAGAGTTCACTGAGTTGTTCTTCTTTTGAGTTAGTCTTTGGCCATAAGGTCCGTGGACCCTTACAAATGTTACAGGAGAATCTGTTAGGTAGCGTAACATTGACCGAAGATTCGGCTTTCTTTGCACAACACCACCAAAGACTCGGTGACTGTAAGGCGGCTGCATTAAAATGTCTCTGGAAGACCCAAGAAAGTATGAAGGAATGACACAATGCTAAGGCTAAGTTGAGGGTATTTGAGCCGGGCGACCCTGTCCTGGTATTAAAGCCTCGATTGGGGAACACTATGTCTCACAAGTACGAAGGCCCCTATATAGTGACAGAAAAGGTTGGGGACCTCACGTACAAAGTTAGGCACTGACACACGTAACCAAGTGATGCTTGTACACTTGAACCGTCTGAAGAAGTTCCAGGGCCCCATGCCAATCGCTCTAACCAATGTTTCCTTTTCCAACGAGGGAGGGGATAATTGTTCTGGGGACCCAACTAATTCAATTTGCAATAATTCTAGTTCTGTGTATGCTGTGGAGGAGAGGCTGTCCCATCTGCTGATGTTCCAGTGTGAAGAGGTGCAGTCGTTATTTGACGAATTCTCCACTCTGTTCCGGGAGGTCCCGACCCAGACTGATGCCATCTACCATGATGTCAAGTTGACGGACTACACCCCCATTCGTCTTCAGCCCTATCAGATGAGTCCGGAAAAGAAGGCCATCGTACGGAATGAAGTCGACTTCCTGCTCCAGCACGGCCTTATCCGGCCGAGCCAGGGCTCTTGGTGCTCGCCCTGCCTTTTGGTTCCCAAACCAGACGGCTTCTGGCAATTATGCACTGACTATTGGCAGCTCAACAAGGTGACCATCGTGGATGCCTATCCGCTGCCCATCCTAGAAGACTGTATCGATGAGATTGGTAATGTCACCTATGTGTCGAAGTTCGATCTCTCGAGGGGATACTATCAGATCCCGCTCACCGAACGTGCCAAGCAACTAACTCCGTTCGTAACACCCGATGGTGTCTTCGAGTATCAGGTGTTACCTTTCATACTGCGGAATGCTCCTGCAACGTTCCAGTGGTTAATGAACTCTCTGCTCGCAAATGTGCCAAATTGTCGGGTGTATTTAGATGACATTGTGCTTTTTGAGAGAAACTGGGCGGACCACATAGTTCCATTACGCTAGTTGTTCACAGTGTTGAAAAGTGCAAACTGAACGTTAAACGTAAAAAAAAGGTCATTTTAGTCAAGGCTCAGTGACATACCTTGGTTATGAAATGGGCCAAGGAAAAGTGTTACCTAGTGCTCCAGAACAAAAAGGACGTACAACAGTTTATCGGTATGTGTGTGTACTGCCGACGTTTTTGTCAGAACTTTTCGAGTGTAGCAACTCTCTTAACTAACTTGTTGCAAAAGGCTGTTAAATTTAAGTGGTCAACAGACTGTGCAGAGGCCTTTAAAAACTTGAAATTGATCTTAGCTTCCGCCCCAGTACTCGCTAGTCCAGGGTTCTACAAATCATTTAAAATTCACGTTGATGTGTCTGATTTGGGTGCTGGTACAGTGTTGTTGCAAACTGGGGACGATCAAGTAGACCATTCAGTGTACTATTAGTCTGTGAAATTTGACAATGCTCAACGCAATTATTCAGTGGAAGAAAAATTCTTCCACTGAATTCTTTGTTTAACGATTCTTCGCGGCAGGGGATCGTATTCCAGGGACCTGCCCGAAACGCTACGCGTACTAGTGGCTGTACAAGAATGTAACAACTCTTGTATATATCTCAAAAAAAAAAGAAGCGTTGATGCTAGTGTTAGCCTGTAAAAGTTTGAAGTATATCTCACAGCTAATAAAGTGGAAGTGCACACGGACCATAACCCACTAGTGTTTATACACCAGATGAAAGAGAAAAATAAACGGATCCTCAGGTGGGCATTATATCTACAGGACTTCAATCTTTCCGTAATCCACTTACCGGGTTGGCTAAACGTGATAGCTGATGCCCATTACCTGAGTAACATCTATCTAAGCCACAGGAACCATATACCAGCTGTCATGTTTTAGTTGTTGTTTTTTAGGTCCTCGTGTGACATTAAATATTCCTTGTCAAATTTATTTATTTCCCTTTTTGTATGTGTTATTCTTTCAGAGAATTATTTTTATTTCTTTTATTGTCTATGTTTTTCTTTTTATCTTTGTGTGCTCTTACAAAAAATATTACTATTATTCTAGTAGCCACATTTTTTTTTCTCTGAAGGGGAGGAATGTTATGGCCCTGGGTTCTTAATTGGAAGCCAGAGGTCAATTTGGATTCTTAAATAAATATTAGAACATTAATTGATATGATTGGATTATGTAAGAGGGATATTTAATTAACAGTTACTTAGATTCAAGGTATCTTAAATCCTTGTTATGCTTTTGCTTCTGTCCTCCTTGCCAGACGTAGAAATAATCATGTTGCTCAGAGCTAGAAGACTCTTGAGTTCATTGAATATTAATATATTATAGGGCTAGTTTTTAGCTATTCTTAGAACCTTTTCCTCTCTTCTCCCTTCTTATTCTTATTAACAAGCTAAGTATCATCCGTCTTAAGTTTTAGTGCCACCAAGCTCTACGTTACTTAGTGGTGACATCTTAAGCCAGTGTTTGACCCCCAAACTTTATCTCTGGGGTGGCTTAAGGTGACCGACCACCTGTACCAATATTTACTGTGATACCTAACTATGTTCTAGTGTCCCTTCAAGAAAGTATTTTTTACCCTAGATTGAAGTTGAAAGCCTTGTATCCTGCCTATGTGGATTCAAGGAGGTTAACGTAAGATCGAGTGGTAAAGTAATTTCTTGTATTCTTGTATTGCTGTAGGTTTGTATATGGGGGGGGGTTATTAGAAGGTTTAATAAATAAGTACTAAGGATTAGGAGTATCCTTTCACCCTGATTGGAGTAGAGTAGGTGATTAACCTTAGACTGCAGACTTATAAGCAAGACAAGTTTTACTTGCTGGGAAGTGTCTTCCCTGGGGGCCAGGGCATTACCTAACTCTCACTATTTTCGGAACTCCTTGACCTTAACTATTGGCCCTCACAGAACAACCACCTGCCTCTCATAACACACACCAATAAGCATTCAAGCACTCTCCTTATACATTATATGTGATAACCATGAACCTCCGTTCTGCACCTAATGGCTCAATACCATGTATAACTCCAGGTTCTCCGAGAATTGTCAACAAAGGTCTTCTGCAGCCCTTCCAGACGGCTACACAATGAAGTTTTCCTCGAACACTAGTGATGCTCCACCACTAATCCCACAGTAGCACATGAATCTTCTCTTCAATGCTCCTACACAGCTTGAGGTCTAGCTCCTCACTTTAGGGTTCTGCTCTTCCATAGAGTTCAGCATTCACTTCTACAGCCTCGAAGTTTCCTCCATTAACTTCTTCTCTGGCCTCGAAGGTCCATCAACTTCTCCAAACAAACCTGCAATTTCCATTGCCATATAAATGAAAATGTTTTCCTACTAGAACATAACTAAATGTATTCATATAACATAAGTCTCCTTCACTTGACATCTCTTTAAACTCTTACAAGTCGCGAGGGGTACTCCCCCGTTCGGGCGAGGCCATGCTCCACCTCCCTGAGGAGCCATGCCACCGCCTCAGTCACCCACTGATGCTTGGAGAGGATGGATGCGTCACTGCCTCCTCCAGCTGGTTGCCTCATGTTTACTCTCTTATTGAACATACTGCCTTAATAAAATATACCTATTCTACTTATAAAACACTTGCCACAATCACTGGGTACACGATCAATTACAGGCAACCATTAACAACTGGTTAAATAGGGTTACCACATAATTTATCTCATGGGGCGCGCTCAGGTCTCGGTCTTTACATTGGCCATCACCCGTCGCCCACAAAATCACTATATCTCTGCCTCACCACGCTTCTCCTATTCTTGACTCGGGCACTAAGTCGTCCCCAAGCTTCATACACGAACGCCTGACTCGTTCCTTCCTCTTGACGGAGCACGAAACTAGAGATTCCACCTTTACTGCCAGGAGCACGAACACAGTACAACCTCCTCTCACGACCTCTGTTGCTCGAGTGAGGTTAAGACATCTGCAGCAAGCCTCACAGCTTGTCCGCAAAATCTCGACATCTCATGTCATGTCATTTACATATTCTATCCTCTGCCCATGACTATAAACTACTCATCAACAATAGCCAAGTATTTAATATATATTCATATGTCTATATTCCTTTGACCTCTCAGTTATGTCTGGTTTATGGAATAACTCTCAGGCAGGTAGATTCGTTTTTCAGGCTAACTGGGGTCATAACAACACACACAGTAACTAAACCATACACACAGTAACTAAACCATACTCACAGTAATTAAACCATACACACAGTAACTAAACCATACACACAGTAACTAAACCATACACACAGTAACTAAACCATACACACAGTTACTAAGCCATACATACAGTAACTAAACCATACACACAGTAACTAAACCATACACACAGTAACTAAACCATACACACAGTAACTAAACCATAAACACACAGTAATTAAACCATACTCACAGTAACTAAATCATACACACAGTAACTAAACCATACACACAGTAACTAAACCATACACACAGTAACTAAACCATAAACACACAGTAACTAAACCATACTCACAGTAACTAAACCATACACACAGTAACTAAACCATACTCACAGTAACTAAACCATACACACAGTAACTAAACCATACACACAGTAACTAAACCATACACACAGTAATTAAACCATACTCACAGTAACTAAACCATACACACAGTAATTAAACCATACTCACAGTAACTAAACCATACTCACAGTAACTAAACCATACTCACAGTAACTAAACCATACACACAGTAACTAAATCATACACACAGTAATTAAACCATACTCACAGTAACTAAACCATACACATAGTAATTAAACCATACACACAGTAACTAAACCATACACACAGTAATTAAACCATACACACAGTAACTAAACCATACACACAGTAATTAAACCATACACACAGTAACTAAACCATACACACAGTAATTAAACCATACTCACAGTAACTAAACCATACTCACAGTAACTAAACCATACTCACAGTAACTAAACCATACACACAGTAACTAAACCATACACACAGTAACTAAACCATACACACAGTAACTAAACCATTTGTCCCAGAGCCATGGACTGACCGGTCAAGATGTTCCCCCTCGTCCTTAATTTAATTTAATTTTGCCCCGAGGGGCGAGTTTATTGGGCAGCGCCACTCATCCTGTGAGTGGACACACCGCCATAGTGACAGTATTGGGCAGCGCCACTCATCCTGTGAGTGGACACACCGCCATAGTGACAGTATTGGGCAGCGCCACTCATCCTGTGAGTGGACACACCGCCATAGTGACAGTATTGGGCAGCGCCACTCATCCTGTGAGTGGACACACCGCCATAGTGACAGTATTGGGCAGCGCCACTCATCCTGTGAGTGGACACACCGCCATAGTGACAGTATTGGGCAGCGCCACTCATCCTGTGAGTGGACACACCGCCATAGTGACAGTATTGGGCAGCGCCACTCATCCTGTGAGTGGACACACCGCCATAGTGACAGTATTGGGCAGCGCCACTCATCCTGTGAGTGGACACACCGCCATAGTGACAGTATTGGGCAGCGCCACTCATCCTGTGAGTGGACACACCGCCATAGTGACAGTATTGGGCAGCGCCACTCATCCTGTGAGTGGACACACCGCCATAGTGACAGTATTGGGCAGCGCCACTCATCCTGTGAGTGGACACACCGCCATAGTGACAGTATTGGGCAGCGCCACTCATCCTGTGAGTGGACACACCGCCATAGTGACAGTATTGGGCAGCGCCACTCATCCTGTGAGTGGACACACCGCCATAGTGACAGTATTGGGCAGCGCCACTCATCCTGTGAGTGGACACACCGCCATAGTGACAGTATTGGGCAGCGCCACTCATCCTGTGAGTGGACACACCGCCATAGTGACAGTATTGGGCAGCGCCACTCATCCTGTGAGTGGACACACCGCCATAGTGACAGTATTGGGCAGCGCCACTCATCCTGTGAGTGGACACACCGCCATAGTGACAGTATTGGGCAGCGCCACTCATCCTGTGAGTGGACACACCGCCATAGTGACAGTATTGGGCAGCGCCACTCATCCTGTGAGTGGACACACCGCCATAGTGACAGTATTGGGCAGCGCCACTCATCCTGTGAGTGGACACACCGCCATAGTGACAGTATTGGGCAGCGCCACTCATCCTGTGAGTGGACACACCGCCATAGTGACAGTATTGGGCAGCGCCACTCATCCTGTGAGTGGACACACCGCCATAGTGACAGTATTGGGCAGCGCCACTCATCCTGTGAGTGGACACACCGCCATAGTGACAGTATTGGGCAGCGCCACTCATCCTGTGAGTGGACACACCGCCATAGTGACAGTATTGGGCAGCGCCACTCATCCTGTGAGTGGACACACCGCCATAGTGACAGTATTGGGCAGCGCCACTCATCCTGTGAGTGGACACACCGCCATAGTGACAGTATTGGGCAGCGCCACTCATCCTGTGAGTGGACACACCGCCATAGTGACAGTATTGGGCAGCGCCACTCATCCTGTGAGTGGACACACCGCCATAGTGACAGTATTGGGCAGCGCCACTCATCCTGTGAGTGGACACACCGCCATAGTGACAGTATTGGGCAGCGCCACTCATCCTGTGAGTGGACACACCGCCATAGTGACAGTATTGGGCAGCGCCACTCATCCTGTGAGTGGACACACCGCCATAGTGACAGTATTGGGCAGCGCCACTCATCCTGTGAGTGGACACACCGCCATAGTGACAGTATTGGGCAGCGTCACTCATCCTGTGAGTGGACACACCGCCATAGTGACAGTATTGGGCAGCGCCACTCATCCTGTGAGTGGACACACCGCCATAGTGACAGTATTGGGCAGCGCCACTCATCCTGTGAGTGGACACACCGCCATAGTGACAGTATTGGGCAGCGCCACTCATCCTGTGAGTGGACACACCGCCATAGTGACAGTATTGGGCAGCGTCACTCATCCTGTGAGTGGACACACCGCCATAGTGACAGTATTGGGCAGCGTCACTCATCCTGTGAGTGGACACACCGCCATAGTGACAGTATTGGGCAGCGCCACTCATCCTGTGAGTGGACACACCGCCATAGTGACAGTATTGGGCAGCGCCACTCATCCTGTGAGTGGACACACCGCCATAGTGACAGTATTGGGCAGCGTCACTCATCCTGTGAGTGGACACACCGCCATAGTGACAGTATTGGGCAGCGTCACTCATCCTGTGAGTGGACACACCGCCATAGTGACAGTATTGGGCAGCGCCACTCATCCTGTGAGTGGACACACCGCCATAGTGACAGTATTGGGCAGCGCCACTCATCCTGTGAGTGGACACACCGCCATAGTGACAGTATTGGGCAGCGCCACTCATCCTGTGAGTGGACACACCGCCATAGTGACAGTATTGGGCAGCATCACTCATCCTGTGAGTGGACACACCGCCATAGTGACAGTATTGGGCAGCGCCACTCATCCTGTGAGTGGACACACCGCCATAGTGACAGTATTCATGGGCAGCGCCACTCATCCTGTGAGTGGACACACCGCCATAGTGACAGTATTGGGCAGCGCCACTCATCCTGTGGGTGGACACACCGCCATAGTGACAGTATTGGGCAGCGCCACTCATCCTGTGAGTGGACACACCGCCATAGTGACAGTATTGGGCAGCGCCACTCATCCTGTGAGTGGACACACCGCCATAGTGACAGTATTGGGCAGCGCCACTCATCCTGTGAGTGGACACACCGCCATAGTGACAGTATTGGGCAGCGTCACTCATCCTGTGAGTGGACACATCGCCATAGTGACAGTAATGGGCAGCGCCACTCATCCTGTGAGTGGACACACCGCTATAGTGACAGTAATGGGCAGCGCCACTCATCCTGTGAGTGGATACACCGCTATAGTGACAGTATTGGGCAGCGTCACTCATCCTGTGAGTGGACACCGCTATAGTGACAGTATTGGGCAGCACCACTCATCCTGTGAGTGGACACACCGCCACAGCAGCATGTACAACACTCCCCAATAGGAAGAAAACCCGCTGGGTTGTTCATCCTGTCACTTGTACCCAGACACAGCTGGGACTTGCTTAACTGTCTCAAGTGAACAGCTCCTCAAACAAGAAGATTATCATTTGTCAACTCTTAAAATCTTACTTTATCATACGGGTGCAAAATGGGGGAATCTGTTAAGAACAGTATATATATTTGACAAATAATGTTTTCCTAACTCAAACAATGTGGGGTTTATTATTCTAAACATATTTTTAATGTCCCTCAGGTGTTCACATTCCTAGACTTAAGGTCTAGCCTTTAGTATGACTTAGGTCAACTGCCGTGGTACTCAGTGTGCAACGCCCTGACTACCAACTGAGGTAGGTTGTGGTTGGCTCGACTGGCCAGGAATTAAGGCAGACATTACCTGTGTGGCGGTATTAGAGCTCACCGAGGTGGACAGTGGGTCGCCCAGTGGAGTTGCTGGCCCCAGGTACCTCTCAGTTGTAAGATAGTCCTTGTTGTAGGGAACCGACTCTGTGATTTATATTTATTTATTTTATATGAAGTTATATAGTGTTTATATT
>WNGS01008717.1:21027-32193 GCA_020271785.1 Procambarus virginalis
TGTTCACTAGTGTTGGTGTGTTCACTAGTGTTGGTGTGTTCACTAGTGTTGGTGTGTTCACTAGTGTTGGTGTGGTTCACTGGTGTTGGTGTGTTCACTAGTGTTGGTGGTGTTCACTAGTGTTGGTGTGTTCACTGGTGTTGGAGTGTTCACTAGTGTTGGTGTGTTCACTAGTGTTGGTGTGTTCACTGGTGTTGGAGTGTTCACTGGTGTGGAGTGTTCACTAGTGTTGGTGTGTGTTCACTAGTGTTGGAGTGTTCACTGGTTGTTGGTGTGTTCACTAGTGTTGGTGTGTTCACTAGTGTTGGTGTGTTCACTAGTGTTGGTGTGTTCACTAGTGTTGGTGTGTTCACTAGTGTTGGTGTGTTCACTAGTGTTGGTGTGTTCACTAGTGTTGGTGTGTTCAGTGAGACAGTGGTATCACTGTGCGTGCTGGCACGTGCCACGGCTCCACGTGATGCATCCCCATGCACCATGTTGCGAGGTCCAGCAGAATTTGCAGTATGACCTCCTGGATCTTCTGAATTTTACCCAGGACACTCTCAAGTTCCCTTTGCTTGCTTATTAAGGCCTGAATGTGTGGGTGATTTTTCATCACGCAGGTAATCACTGTTTCCATATTGGGCTGGATTGTGATGTCTGGAGATACTTCTAAGACATTGGTTGGTGGGTCAAGAGGGGGAGTGGTTGGTTGGGCAGGATGGAATGGTCTGGTGGGGGCATGGGGGTGGGTCTTTATGGGGGAAGGGGGTGGGGGTGGGTTGACTGGGAGGAATTATAGGGAGTATATGTGGTGAGGTAAGGTTGTGGATAGTGAGTGTGGTAGAGAGAGGTGGGTTTGGGGGAGGTTGGGAGAGGGGAGGGAAGGGGGAATGGTTGGGCCTGATTGGGGTGCTGGTAGGTTGCCCCACTCCTACCCCAGGCAGTTGTCGGTCTACTCTGAACTGGACTCAGGGCTGGACCCTGGGCTGGACTCAGGGCTGGACCCTGGGCTGGACCCTGGGCTGGACCCTGGGCTGGACACTGGGTTGGACTCAGGGCTGGACCCTGGGCTGGAACCCTGGGCTGAACCCTTGGGCTGGACCCTGGGCTGGACCCTGGGCTGGACACTGAGCTGGACTCTGGGCTGGACCCTGGGCTGGACCCTGGGCTGGATCCTGGGCTGGACTCTGGGCTGGACCCTGGGCTGGACCCTGGGCTGGACTCAGTGCTGGACCCTGGGCTGGACCCTGGGCTGGACCCTGGGCTGGACCCTAGGCTGGAACCCTGGGCTGAACCCTTGGGCTGGACCCTGGGCTGGACCCTGGGCTGGACCCTGGGCTGGACCCTGGGCTGGACTCTGGGCTGGACCCTGGGCTGGAACCCTGGGCTGAACCCTAGGCTGGACCCTGGGTTGGACCCTGGGTTGGACCCTGGGCTGGACCCTTGGGCTGGACCTTGGGTTGGACCCTGCGTTGGACCCTGGGCTGGACCCTTGGGCTGGACCCTGGGCTGCACCCTTGGGCTGGACCCTGGGCTGGACCCTGGGCTGGACCCTGGGCTGGACCCTGGGCTGGACCCTGGGCTGGACCCTGGGCTGGACCCTGGGCTGGACCCTGGGCTGGACCCTTGGGCTGGACCCTGGGTTGGACCCTGGGCTGGACCCTGGGCTGGACCCTGGGAAGACCCTGGGCTGGACCCCTGGGCTGGACCCTGGGCTGGACCCTGGGCTGGACCCTGGGCTGGACCCTGGGCTGGACCCTTGGCTGGACCCTGGGCTGGACCCTGGGCTGGATCCTGGGCTGGACCCTGGGCTGGACCCTGGGCTGGACCCCTGGGCTGGACCCTGGGCTGGACCCTGGGCTGGACCCTGGGCTGGACCCTGGGCTGGACCCTGGGCTGGACTCAGTGCTGGACCCTGGGCTGGACCCTGGGCTGGACCCTGGGCTGGACTCAGTGCTGGACCCTGGGCTGGACCCTGGGCTGGACCCTGGGAAGACCCTGGGCTGGACCCCTGGGCTGGACCCTGGGCTGGACCCTGGGCTGGATCCTGGGCTGGACCCTGGGCTGGACCCTGGGAAGACCCTGGGCTGGACCCCTGGGCTGGACCCTGGGCTGGACCCTGGGCTGGACCCTGGGCTGGACCCTGGGCTGGACTCAGTGCTGGACCCTGGGCTGGACCCTGGGCTGGACCCTGGGCTGGACCCTGGGCTGGACCCTGGGCTGGACTCAGTGCTGGACCCTGGGCTGGACCCTGGGCTGGACCCTGGGCTGGACCCTGGGCTGGACCCTGGGCTGGACCCTGGGCTGGACCCTGGGCTGGACCCTGGGCTGGACCCTGGGCTGGACTCAGTGCTGGATCCTGGGCTGGACCCTGGGCTGGACCCTGGGCTGGACCCTGGGCTGGACCCTGGGCTGGACTCAGTGCTGGACCCTGGGCTGGACCCTGGGCTGGACCCTGGGCTGGACCCTGGGCTGGACCCTGGGCTGGACCCTGGGCTGGACCCTGGGCTGGACCCTGGGCTGGACTCAGTGCTGGATCCTGGGCTGGACCCTGGGCTGGATCCTGGGCTGGACCCTGGGCTGGACCCTGGGCTGGACCCTGGGCTGGACCCTGGGCTGGACCCTGGGGTGCTGTGGTACTGTTCACAGAGCCATTCCCGCCCCTGTTCACTGGTGTATCTGTGGCTTGAGTCGGTGTTCTTCTCGAGCCCTGCCAATCAGGCCTCACGCAGCAATATCTGTTCCAGGCAGGATGGGGTTGCCTGCAGTTGACACATGTAGGTATCACAGTGCCACCCCCACCCTGTTGAAACTTATCCAGACACTGTTTGGTGTCGTGAGCGACACTGCAACACCCACACCTATTTGGGCCATCACATTGCCAGGTACTGAGATCCCACCGTTGACAGTTGCCTCATAAAGATGGGCTACCAATATACCTTTCCACTTTGCACGCCGTCATGCCCGGTACTTTGATGACGGAGGGCAGTTCTTCCTGCCACAGAGCGATTGCTTGTTTTTTGGGCAGTCTCCCTGGTCCAGTGTTGCGCCGGTCCACGTCAGCATGAACTCTGTTGTTGTTACATAGTTACAGACCAGTTCGTCTGGGTCTGTGGGTTTGCTTCCAACAGTTTAATATTCTTACCTTGATATTCATGGTTGGTCTCTGTGAAGAGCCACAGGGCATTGTCCCCCTGCACCCGTGCAATGACCTTGCCACCTGCACATCTGCTCTCTATGTAATACTCGTCTCTGTGGGCGCGGGCGGACTCAATAATCCATCTGCACTTCTCTGCTGATGTCATCCACGTTGTAGGAATGATTTGGGTGTCCCTCACCAGCTTTGCAGCCCTCGTCATCCTCTATTGTAGTGTCACCTCCACAATCACTGCTGGAGGGGCCCCGGGCGGGTAACTCCACCCACGACCGGGTATCTCCACCCACGGGCGGGTAACCCCACCCACGGGCGGGTAACCCCACCCACGGGCGGGTAACCCCACCCACGGGCGGGTAACCCCACCCACGGGCGGGTAACCCCACCCACGGGCGGGTAACCCCACCCACGGGCGGGTAACCCCACCCACGGGCGGGTAACCCCACCCACGGGCGGGTAACCCCACCCACGGGCGGGTAACCCGGGCGGGTAACCCGGGCGGGTAACCCCACCCACGGGCGGGTAACCCCACCCACGGGCGGGTAACCCCACCCACGGGCGGGTAACCCTACCCACGGGCGGGTAACCCTACCCACGGGCTGGTAACCCTACCCACGGGCTGGTAACCCTACCCACGGGCGGGTAACCCTACCCACGGGCGGGTAACCCACCCCCATGTTCGGGGGGGGGGGGTTATGGTGCCCGATCAATTTATGTTCAAAGAGCTTTGAAAAGGATGGGGGAAGGGGGCGGAGACGGATGAGGGATTTGAACTTCTGAAAGAGGATGGGATTTGTGAGTGGGGGGGGGGGGAAGTTCGGTGGCTTGTCCACCTTGTGTAAGTTTGTTTGGGTGGGAGTTGTGTAGTGTTGTTAGTGCTTTGGCAGGTGTGGGGTGTCTTAGTTGGTGTCTGGGTTCTTGTGAACCAGTGGTGGTGGTGGTGGCTTCAGAAGGCTGATCTTAGCAACATCAGGTTAGTTGCACTTCTTGCAGAACAATAAAAAAAAAAGGTTTTTGATTGTTTTCGTTTTTTTTATAAATTTTTTATATATTTATTGTTATGGTGCGTTGGACGCCATGGTCACGTGTTGTTGTTATTATTGTTATATCTTCTGACTCCTGTTATCACCATCTTTTACTGCGGCTCATTTCACATGCTATGTCTTCTACACTGCACTCTACCCTGCCACGCACACACACACACACACACACACACACACACACACACACACACACACACACACACACACACACACACACACACACACACACACACACACACACACACACACACACACCACACACACACACACACACACACACACACACACACACACACACACACACACACACACACACACACACACACACACACACACACACACACACACACACACACACACACACACACACACACACACACACACACACACACACACACACACACACACACACACACACACACACACACACATATATACACACCTTCTAGGCCCAGTTGTTACACAGTCTTCACATTTAGGGGCATAATGTAGAGGCACTCTACAGTAGAGTGTGCCCTGTACAGTCTCTCGTGTAAACACACCAGTCGCACACACAAACCCAGACGTTGGGGGAGGGAGAGCACAAGTGTCGGAAAATCCGACACCGTTACTAATAAATTCACCATAGAAGATGCGTTTTTTTTTTTAAATTAAATTATGAGGTACATCTGCATTAGTGCAGCTACCCTAGACTATATGAAGTGGAGTACAGTGTGTCAAAAAACTCTAACTAGGTGATGCTAAAAAATCCCCATCACACAGGATAGTTAGTCATACAGAGGCATGTGATTAGCAGTCTGCACTGGCAGACTCCGGATGCATTTTGAGGATATCATCAACACAAGAGTGAATAAGGTAGCAGTGGTAATACAAGTCCCCCATCTCGCAGGATGGTTAGTCATACAGAGCCATGTGTTTAATAGCCTGCAATGGCAAATTTTGGGTATACTGTGAGGATATCTTCAAGAATACGAGTGAATAAAGTAATTGCACAGTGGAATTTTCCGTCAATAAAAAACGAGATATAATTGCCACATAGCGCTATAAATTCACCAGCAATGCTGTTGGGAATTATTCTTAATACAGCAGTCTTTGGACTTTTAACATCATAAAAACATCTCATATGAATTAACTTAATTATCAGTACCAAAATAGAGTAAATGTGACCCTTCTACCAATTATTGACGTCTGGGCAAGGAGAGCCAGGCGTCAGTGGTGAGGAAGGTCAGCCATTGGTGAGGAAGGTCAGCCATTGGTGAGGAAGGTCAGCCATTGGTGAGGAAGGTCAGCCATTGTTTAATATCAAGTCACTAGGGAGCGAGTTCAGCTCCTATAATTCTTCCTTGGACGAAGTGTCAAATTAGTGCTTCTACCATCATCAACAAGCAGTCAACATCTAAACAAGGGAAGTGTCTTTCCAAATCTTATCTAGTCATTTCCGGCCGGTAATGTCAGGAAGGATTAATTCCGGTTAGGACACGAAAAAACGACATAATCTAGGGAGCCGGTCGGCCGAGCGGACAGCAAGCTGGACTTGTGATCCCGTGGTCCTGGGTTCGATCCCAGGCGCCGGCGAGAAACAATGGGCAGAGTTTCTTTCACCCTATGCCCCTGTTACCTAGCAGTAAATAGGTACCTGGGTGTTAGTCAGCTGTCACGGGCTGCTTCCTGGGGGTGGAGGCCTGGTCGAGGACCGGGCCGCGGGGACACTAAAAGCCCCGAAATCATCTCAAGATAACCTCAAGATAAGATAACCCCCATAATGTGCAATATGTCGATTTGTGAGAATATTGCAGAAATACAGTCCGCTTAAAGCTCATACAAATTGCTATCGAAGTATATAAATTAACGTAAATATAAACAATATATAAATTCATATAAATTAAATAAATATAAATCACAGAGTCGGTTCCCAACAACAAGGATTATCTTACAACTGAGAGGTACCTGGGGCCAGCAACTCCACTGGGCGACCCACTGTCCACCTCGGTGAGCTCTAATACCGCCACACAGGTAATGTCTGCCTTAATTCCTGGCCAGTCGAGCCAACCACAACCTACCTCAGTTGGTAGTCAGGGCGTTGCACACTGAGTACCACGGCAGTTGACCTAAGTCATACTAAAGGCTAGACCTTAAGTCTAGGAATGTGAACACCTGAGGGACATTAAAAATATGTTTAGAATAATAAACCCCACATTGTTTGAGTTAGGAAACATTATTTGTCAAATATATATACTGTTCTTAACAGATTCCCCAATTTGCACCCGTATGATAAAGTAAGATTTTAAGAGTTGACAAATGATAATCTTCTTGTTTGAGGAGCTGTTCACTTGAGACAGTTAAGCAAGTCCCAGCTGTGTCTGGGTACAAGTGACAGGATGAACAACCCAGCGGGTTTTCTTCCTATTGGGGAGTGTTGTACATGCTGCTGTGGCGGTGTGTCCACTCACAGGATGAGTGGTGCTGCCCAATACTGTCACTATAGCGGTGTCCACTCACAGGATGAGTGACGCTGCCCAATACTGTCACTATAGCGGTGTATCCACTCACAGGATGAGTGGCGCTGCCCATTACTGTCACTATAGCGGTGTGTCCACTCACAGGATGAGTGGCGCTGCCCATTACTGTCACTATGGCGATGTGTCCACTCACAGGATGAGTGACGCTGCCCAATACTGTCACTATGGCGGTGTGTCCACTCACAGGATGAGTGGCGCTGCCCAATACTGTCACTATGGCGGTGTGTCCACTCACAGGATGAGTGGCGCTGCCCAATACTGTCACTATGGCGGTGTGTCCACTCACAGGATGAGTGGCGCTGCCCAATACTGTCACTATGGCGGTGTGTCCACCCACAGGTGAGTGGCGCTGCCCAATACTGTCACTATGACGGTGTGTCCACTCACAGGATGAGTGGCGCTGCCCATGAATACTGTCACTATGACGGTGTGTCCACTCACAGGATGAGTGGCGCTGCCCAATACTGTCACTATGGCGGTGTGTCCACTCACAGGATGAGTGATGCTGCCCAATACTGTCACTATGGCGGTGTGTCCACTCACAGGATGAGTGGCGCTGCCCAATACTGTCACTATGGCGGTGTGTCCACTCACAGGATGAGTGGCGCTGCCCAATACTGTCACTATGGCGGTGTGTCCACTCACAGGATGAGTGGCGCTGCCCAATACTGTCACTATGGCGGTGTGTCCACTCACAGGATGAGTGACGCTGCCCAATACTGTCACTATGGCGGTGTGTCCACTCACAGGATGAGTGACGCTGCCCAATACTGTCACTATGGCGGTGTGTCCACTCACAGGATGAGTGGCGTTGCCCAATACTGTCATATGGCGGTGTGTCCACTCACAGGATGAGTGACGCTGCCCAATACTGTCACTATGGCGGTGTGTCCACTCACAGGATGAGTGACGCTGCCCAATACTGTCACTATGGCGGTGTGTCCACTCACAGGATGAGTGACGCTGCCCAATACTGTCACTATGGCGGTGTGTCCACTCACAGGATGAGTGGCGCTGCCCAATACTGTCACTATGGCGTGTGTCCACTCACGGATGAGTGGCGCTGCCCAATACTGTCACTATGGCGGTGTGTCCACTCACAGGATGAGTGGCGCTGCCCAATACTGTCACTATGGCGGTGTGTCCACTCACAGGATGAGTGACGCTGCCCAATACTGTCACTATGGCGGTGTGTCCACTCACAGGATGAGTGGCGCTGCCCAATACTGTCACTATGGCGGGTGTGTCCACTCACAGGATGAGTGGCGCTGCCCAATACTGTCACTATGGCGGTGTGTCCACTCACAGGATGAGTGGCGCTGCCCAATACTGTCACTATGGCGGTGTGTCCACTCACAGGATGAGTGACGCTGCCCAATACTGTCACTATGGCGGTGTCCACTCACAGGATGAGTGGCGCTGCCCAATACTGTCACTATGGCGGTGTGTCCACTCACAGGATGAGTGGCGCTGCCCAATACTGTCACTATGGCGGTGTGTCCACTCACAGGATGAGTGGCGCTGCCCAATACTGTCACTATGGCGGTGTGTCCACTCACAGGATGAGTGGCGCTGCCCAATACTGTCACTATGGCGGTGTGTCCACTCACAGGATGAGTGGCGCTGCCAATACTGTCACTATGGCGGTGTGTCCACTCACAGGATGAGTGACGCTGCCCAATACTGTCACTATGGCGGTGTGTCCACTCACAGGATGAGTGGCGCTGCCCAATACTGTCACTATGGCGGTGTGTCCACTCACAGGATGAGTGGCGCTGCCCAATACTGTCACTATGGCGGTGTGTCCACTCACAGGATGAGTGACGCTGCCCAATACTGTCACTATGGCGGTGTGTCCACTCACAGGATGAGTGGCGCTGCCCAATACTGTCACTATGGCGGTGTGTCCACTCACAGGATGAGTGGCGCTGCCCAATACTGTCACTATGGCGGTGTGTCCACTCACAGGATGAGTGGCGCTGCCCAATACTGTCACTATGGCGGTGTGTCCACTCACAGGATGAGTGACGCTGCCCAATACTGTCACTATGGCGGTGTGTCCACTCACAGGATGAGTGGCGCTGCCCAATACTGTCACTATGGCGGTGTGTCCACTCACAGGATGAGTGGCGCTGCCCAATACTGTCACTATGGCGTGTGTCCACTCACAGGATGAGTGGCGCTGCCCAATACTGTCACTATGGCGGTGTGTCCACTCACAGGATGAGTGGCGGCCCAATACTGTCACTATGGCGGTGTGTCCACTCACAGGATGAGTGGCGCTGCCCAATACTGTCACTATGGCGGTGTGTCCACTCACAGGATGAGTGGCGCTGCCCAATACGGTCACTATGACAGGATGGGTGGTGTGTCACTGACAATGGCCCCCAGGATGAGTGGCGCTGCCCAATACTGTCACTATGGCGGTGTGTCCACTCACAGGATGAGTGCGCTGCCCAATACTGTCACTATGGCGGTGTGTCCACTCACAGGATGAGTGACGCTGCCCAATACTGTCACTATGGCGGTGTGTCCACTCACAGGATGAGTGGCGCTGCCCAATACTGTCACTATGGCGGTGTGTCCACTCACAGGATGAGTGNCTACCTGACACACAGTTTTAAACAACTCTTGGTTACTTTCAGTGGGATGTCTCCGGTACTCTCTACTCATCCTCCTTACATTTAGCGTTGAGCATCTTTATGTAATCGTTCTCATACCATTTTATTTTCTTCTTCTGTGGGTTACTTCGCCCGGTCGTACGGCGCGGAACTCAGAGACAGTGTTCAATTTGGTGATTAAGGTCATCAACAAATGTATCAATGTCTTCTGGGATTTGGTATTTCGTGAACCAGTCACTCATCTTGTTTATGAAGTGCTGCCTAATATATGCTACGAGTGATAGCAGTTTTCTTTGATTAGTCTTTGTCCTTCTCTTGGTGTTGGTGTGTTTACTAGTGTTGGTTTGTTCACTATTGTTGGTGTGTTCACTAGTGTTGGTGTGTTCACTGGTGGTGTGTTCACTAGTGTTGGTGTGTTCACTAGAGTTGGTGTGTTCACTGGTGGTGTGTTCACTAGTGTTGGTGTGTTCAATAGTGTTGGTGTGTTCACTGGTGGTGTGTTCACTAGTGTTGGTGTGTTCACTAGTGTTGGCGTGTTCACTAGTGTTGGTGTGTTCACTAGTGTTGGTGTGTTCACTAGTGTTGGTGTGTTCACTAGTGTTGGCGTGTTCACTAGTGTTGGTGTGTTCACTAGTGTTGGTGTGTTCACTAGTGTTGGTGTGTTCACTAGTGTTGGTGTGTTCAATAGTGTTGGTGTGTTCACTGGTGGTGTGTTCAGTAGTGTTGGTGTGTTCACTAGTGTTGGAGTGTTCCCCAGTGTTGGTGTGTTCACTAGTGTTGGTGTGTTCACTAGTGTTGGTGTGTTCACTGGTGTTGGTGTGTTCACTAGTGTTGGTGTTCACTGGTGTTGGTGTTCACTAGAGTTGAGGTGTTCACTAGTGTTGGTGTGTTCACTAGTGTTGGTGTGTTCACTAGTGTTGGTGTGTTCACTGGTGCTGGTGTGTTCACTAGTGTTGGTGTGTTCACTAGTGTTGGTGTGTTCACTGGTGTTGGTGTGTTCACTAGTGTTGGTGTGTTCACTAGTGTTGGTGTGTTCACTAGTGTTGGTGTGTTCACTAGTGTTGGTGTGTTCACTAGTGTTGGTGTGTTCACTAGTGTTGGTGTGTTCACTAGTGTTGGTGTGTTCACTAGTGTTGGTGTGTTCACTAGTGTTGGTGTGTTCACTGGTGTTGGTGTGTTCACTGGTGTTGGTGTGTTTACTAGTGTTGGTGTGTTCACTAGTGGTGGTGAGTTCACTGGTGTTGGTGTGTTCACTAGTGTTGGTGTGTTCACTAGTGTTGGTGTGTTCACTAGTGTTGGAGTGTTCACTAGTGTTGGAGTGTTCACTAGTGTTGGTGTGTTCACTAGTGTTGGTGTGTTCACTAGTGTTGGTGTGTTCACTAGTGTTGGTGTGTTCACTAGTGTTGGTGTGTTCAGTAGTGTTGGTGTGTTCACTGGTGTTGGTGTGTTCACTGGTGTTGGTGTGTTCACTAGTGTTGATGTGTTCACTAGTGTTGGTGTGTTCACTAGTGTTGCTGTGTTCACTAGTGTTGGTGTGTTCAGTAGTGTTGGTGTGTTCACTAGTGTTGGAGTGTTCCCTAGTGTTGGTGTGTTCACTAGTGTTGGTGTGTTCACTAGTGTTGGTGTGTTCACTAGTGTTGGTGTGTTCACTAGTGTTGGTGTGTTCACTAGTGTTGGTGTGTTCAGTAGTGTTGGTGTGTTCACTGGTGTTGGTGTGTTCACTGATGTTGGTGTGTTCACTAGTGTTGATGTGTTCACTAGTGTTGGTGTGTTCACTAGTGTTGCTGTGTTCACTAGTGTTGGTGTGTTCAGTAGTGTTGGTGTGTTCACTGGTGTTGGTGTGTTCA
>WNGS01008720.1:0-12620 GCA_020271785.1 Procambarus virginalis
CATGTAGCCAGACTACACACACATGTAGCCAGACTACACACACACATGTAGCCAGACTACACACACACATGTAGCCAGACTACACACACATGTAGCCAGACTACACACACATGTAGCCAGACTACACACACATGTAGTCAGACTACACACACACATGTAGTCAGACTACACACACATGTAGCCAGACTACACCACACATGTAGCCAGACTACACACACACATGTAGCCAGACTACACACACACATGTAGCCAGACTACACACCACATGTAGTCAGACTACACACACATGTAGCCAGACTACACACACACATGTAGCCACCCATGACTACACACACACATGTAGTCAGCTACACACACCATGTAGCCAGACTACACACACATGTAGTCATACACACACACATGTAGTCAGACTACACACACACATGTAGTCAGACTACACACACACATGTAGCCAGACTACACACACATGTAGTCAGACTACACACCACATGTAGCCAGACTACACACACATGTAGTCAGACTACACACACACATGTAGCCAGACTACACACACACATGTAGCCAGACTACACACACATGTAGTCAGACTACACACACACATGTAGCCAGACTACACACACACATGTAGTCAGACTACACACACACATGTAGCCAGACTACACACACATGTAGCCAGACTACACACACACATGTAGCCAGACTACACACACACATGTAGCCAGACTACACACACACATGTAGCCAGACTACACACACACATGTAGCCAGACTACACACACACATGTAGCCAGACTACACACACACATGTAGTCAGACTACACACACATGTAGTCAGGCTACACACACACATGTAGCCAGACTACACACACACATGTAGTCAGACTACACACACATGTAGTCAGGCTACACACACACATGTAGCCAGACTACACACACATGTAGTCAGGCTACACACACACATGTAGTCAGGCTACACACACATGTAGCCAGACTACACACACACATGTAGTCAGGCTACACACACACATGTAGTCAGGCTACACACACATGTAGTCAGGCTACACACACACATGTAGTCAGGCTACACACACATGTAGCCAGACTACACACACACATGTAGTCAGACTACACACACATGTAGTCAGACTACACACACACATGTAGTCAGGCTACACACACATGTAGCCAGACTACACACACACATGTAGTCAGACTACACACACATGTAGTCAGACTACACACACACATGTAGTCAGACTACACACACATGTAGTCAGGCTACACACACACATGTAGTCAGGCTACACACACATGTAGCCAGACTACACACACACATGTAGTCAGACTACACACACATGTAGTCAGACTACACACACACATGTAGTCAGACTACACACACATGTAGTCAGACTACACACACACATGTAGTCAGGCTACACACACATGTAGCCAGACTACACACACACATGTAGTCAGACTACACACACATGTAGTCAGACTACACACACACATGTAGCCAGACTACACACACACATGTAGCCAGACTACACACACATGTAGTCAGACTACACACACATGTAGTCAGACTACACACACACATGTAGTCAGGCTACACACACATGTAGCCAGACTACACACACACATGTAGTCAGGCTACACACACATGTAGCCAGACTACACACACATGTAGTCAGACTACACACACATGTAGTCAGACTACACACACACATGTAGTCAGACTACACACACATGTAGTCAGACTACACACACACATGTAGTCAGACTACACACACATGTAGCCAGACTACACACACATGTAGTCAGACTACACACACATGTAGTCAGACTACACACACACATGTAGCCAGACTACACACACATGTAGCCAGACTACACACACACATGTAGCCAGACTACACACACATGTAGTCAGACTACACACACATGTAGCCAGACTACACACACACATGTAGTCAGACTACACACACACATGTAGCCAGACTACACACACACATGTAGTCAGACTACACACACACATGTAGCCAGACTACACACACATGTAGTCAGGCTACACACACACATGTAGCCAGACTACACACACATGTAGTCAGACTACACACACATGTAGCCAGACTACACACACACATGTAGCCAGACTACACACACATGTAGTCAGACTACACACACATGTAGCCAGACTACACACACACATGTAGTCAGACTACACACACATGTAGCCAGACTACACACACACATGTAGCCAGACTACACACACACATGTAGCCAGACTACACACACATGTAGCCAGACTACACACACACATGTAGCCAGACTACACACACACATGTAGCCAGACTACACACACACACATGTAGCCAGACTACACACACACATGTAGCCAGACTACACACACACATGTAGCCAGACTACACACACACATGTAGCCAGACTACACACACACATGTAGTCAGACTACACACACACATGTAGCCAGACTACACACACACATGTAGCCAGACTACACACACACATGTAGCCAGACTACACACACATGTAGCCAGACTACACACACACATGTAGCCAGACTACACACACACATGTAGCCAGACTACACACACACATGTAGCCAGACCACACACACACATGTAGCCAGACTACACACACATGTAGCCAGACTACACACACATATGTAGCCAGACTACACACATGTAGCCAGACTACACACACACATGTAGCCAGACTACACACATGTAGCCAGACTACACACACACATGTAGCCAGACTACACACACACATGTAGCCAGACTACACACACACATGTAGCCAGACTACACACACGTAGCCAGACTACACACATGTAGCCAGACTACACACACACATGTAGCCAGACTACACACATGTAGCCAGACTACACACATGTAGCCAGACTACACACACACATGTAGCCAGACTACACACATGTAGCCAGACTACACACACATGTAGCCAGACTACACACACACATGTAGCCAGACTACACACACACATGTAGCCAGACTACACACACACATGTAGCCAGACTACACACACACATGTAGCCAGACTACACACACACACATGTAGCCAGACTACACACACACATGTAGCCAGACTACACACACACATGTAGCCAGACTACACACACACATGTAGCCAGACTACACACACATGTAGCCAGACTACACACACACATGTAGCCAGACTACACGCACACACATGTAGCCAGACTACACACACATGTAGCCAGACTACACACACACACACATGTAGTCAGACTACACACACACACACATGTAGTCAGACTACACACACACACACATGTAGCCAGACTACACACACACATGTAGCCAGACTACACACACATGTAGCCAGACTACACACACATGTAGCAAGACTACACACACACATGTAGCCAGACTACACACACATGTAGTCAGACTACACACACATGTAGCCAGACTACACACACACATGTGGTCAGGCTACACACACACATGTAGTCAGACTACACACACACACACATGTAGCCAGACTACACACACACATGTAGCCAGACTACACACACATGTAGCCAGACTACACACACACATGTAGTCAGACTACACACACATGTAGCCAGACTACACACACACATGTAGCCAGACTACACACACATGTAGCCAGACTACACACACACATGTAGCCAGACTACACACACACATGTAGTCAGACTACACACACACATGTAGTCAGACTACACACACACATGTAGCCAGACTACACACACACATGTAGTCAGGCTACACACACATGTAGCCAGACTACACACACATGTAGCCAGACTACACGCACACATGTAGTCAGGCTACACACACATGTAGCCAGACTACACGCACACATGTAGTCAGGCTACACACACATGTAGCCAGACTACACGCACACATGTAGTCAGGCTACACACACATGTAGCCAGACTACACACACACATGTAGCCAGGCTACACACACATGTAGCCAGACTACACACACATGTAGTCAGACTACACACACATGTAGCCAGACTACACACACACATGTAGCCAGACTACACACACGTGTAGCCAGACTACACACACACATGTTGCCAGACTACACACACATGTAGTCAGACTACACCCACACATGTAGTCAGACTACACACACACATGTAGCCAGACTACACGCACACATGTAGTCAGACTACACACACATGTAGTCAGGCTACACACACACATGTAGTCAGACTACACAAACATGTAGTCAGGCTACACACACACATGTAGCCAGACTACACACACGTGTAGTTAGGCTACACACACACATGTAGCCAGACTACACACACACATGTAGCCAGACTACACATACACATGTAGTCAGACTACACCCACACATGTAGTCAGACTACACACACACATGTAGCCAGACTACACACACACATGTAGTCAGGCTACACACACACGTGTAGCCAGACTACACACACACATGTAGTTAGGCTACACACACACATGTAGCCAGACTACACACACATGTAGTCAGGCTACACACACACGTGTAGCCAGACTACACACACATGTAGTTAGGCTACACACACACATGTAGCCAGACTACACACACATGTAGCCAGACTACACACACACACATGTNTCCTTTTCCATCCTTGGATAGTGTGGTGTCTGTGTATAGCTGAGATAGTCTTGGGTAAGGTTGATGTAAAGTCATTCCTGGTTATGACTTTAATACTTAAATAATACATGATAGAGTAGCTCCCAAGCTGGTAGCGTCCTGTATGCTTTGTTTACCTTCTCTGTGGCGTCCAGCCGCCGCACATAGAAAACGGATGGTACCATTTCTGTGAACATGACATCCCTCCTTTTCTTTAAAAAGAATGAATACAGGATGTCTACCATGCTTGTAGCACAAAGCAAAGTTATTGACACAAAGTAAGTTATTAACATATCAAGAGATATTGCAACATTTAACATTAATTAAACACACAAAGAATTTAAACAATCTTTACCACAAAGGATTTCAATGTTAAAAATACATATGCAATGTTAAACAAACATGAAAGAACTGTAATACAAAGTTACAAAATATGAATGAGAGATCTGCATTATTCAAACAATATTAAATTAGTTTAGCATAACAAGTAAATACTTTGCATTACATAGGAACACTTAATCATCATATCGGTAGGGCGTTTAACATGCGTTTTGGACGAGAGTCCTTAAATACAAAAACATCCCTCGATGAATTGTTTATCGGTTATAACTCATTTTTCTTTTTCTTTTGCACGACTTTGCACTTCATTTTCTACACTATTGGAATCACTTTGAAATAAGCCATATTACGTGTTATACTATGATCTCTATTACTCGCTGTTACCATAGTTCCTTTTACACTAATCACTTTATATGGTTTTGTATCATACGGCATATCTAACTTTCCCTCTTTTTTCTTTTTAACGAGAACAGTATCTCAACCTTTATGAATTGTTCCTTTGCACGTTGATCATGAGCAATTTTCATTTTGCCTTGGCTAGTGCATCCTTCTGAGCGAGACGTTTATCCGTTACCTTTGCTGGCATGACAGGTAGTGCGATTCTCATAGGACGTCCAAATAAAAGTTCGCCAGGCGACTTGCCCAGTGTTCCATGCGGTGTTGCACGGTAGTTCCTGAGAAAAAGCATACATAGCTTGTTTCCAGGATCGTCCTTCGGCATGAGCACAGCGTACAGCTTTCATGAGAGGTTGCATGAATCTCTCTACTTCTCCATTTGCTTGAGGATGTAGTGGCATCACACGGCGGTGTTTGAATCCAATATGCTCAGCAAAGTTGACAAAGTCTTGTCCATTAAATGGCGGTCCATTGTCCGTTTGACAACTTCAGGAATGCCAAAGTTTGAAAAGATCTTGTCGAGTTCGGGATGACAGCCTTTGCAGATGTGGAAGTGATGATTTCTACTTCTGGATAACGTGAGTGATCATCAATGACTACCATCAAGTACTCTCCAGTTGGTAGCGGTCCACAGAAGTCCATCGATACTTCCATCCATGGTGCAGCAGGTAGTGGTGAAGGTTGTAGAGGTGTTTGGTCTTGAAGTATCCACTGCAGCTTGGCAAGGGACACAGGCATCATGCATGTCCTTAGCTTGACGATCAATGCCAGGAAACCACACCTTTTCTCGTAGCAGCTGTTTGGTCCTTACAAGACCTTGGTGTCCTTGATGTGCAAGCTTCAGAGCACGTTGCTGGAGAACAGCTGGAATGACGATACGAGTACCTCGCAGCACGGTGTCGCGTTGTTGCGTAACACTTAATTCTGTCTGGATGCGTTCAAGTGCTTTGAATGCATCTTGGTCAACTCCTGAGGGTGGGATGCGTGGAAACTTTTCTTAGTCAATGCATCCACTGTTGCTTGCAGAGTTGGGTCCTCTAGGTTGCAGTACGTATTTCATCAAGAGTGAGAGCCTTGGGGACTGCATCACAGGTTACAGAGTGTACATATTCCTCGGCAACTTGCTGATGCTTGGTGATGGTGAAACTGTTGGCAGGATGTCGACTGATGTAATCAGCGGGATTGCCTGCACCTGGCTTGTATTTCACCGTAAAGTTGTATGGTTGCAGACGAAGAGCCCATCTCTCAATGCGAGCTGGTGGTTTGGACTTTGGATTATTGAAGATGGTCTCCAACGGTTTGTGGTCAGTGACTATCGTGGTAAAGGGTGCACCAAGCAGATACACATTGAAGTGTTCACAGCCCCATACAAGAGCAAGAGCTTCCTTCTCTGTCTGACTGTATCGTTGCTCAACATCTGTGAGAGAACGGCTGGCGTAGGCAATTACTACTCTTGAATCTGGTTGACCAGGTTTGTGTTGGGCTAACACAGCACCTAAACCAACAGGACTAGCATCCACCGTTAACTCAGTGTCCATTGATGGATCAAAGTATGCAGCAGTCGCATTTTCTACTAGTGCATCTTTCACAGCATCAAATGCATTTTGCTCGACATCGCTCCAGTACCATGATGCATTTTTCTTCAGGAGCTCACGTAGAGGCTTCGTAATGGTAGCAAAATCTGGAATGAAGCGAGAACAGTAGTTTGCCATTCCCAGAAAACTATGTACTTCAGTGGATGTTGAAGGAGGTGCAGCATTCTTGATATCTGCAACTTTCTTAGGATCTGGAGACAGACCTTTGTCACTAAGTACATGTCCAAAGAATTCAATTTTATGTTGATTGAACTCACACTTTGCTCGGCTTAGCGTCAAATTCTTTTCTCGTAAGCGTTGCAATGTTGCACGAAGAGCTTTGTCGTGTTCAGCTTGGGTACGGCCATAAACAATGATGTCATCAGACATGTTGTCAGCATTAGGTATATCTTGCAATACCTGGCTGATGATGTGCTGGAATACTTCAGCAGCACTGTTAATACCAAAACTCAGGCGCTTGTACCTATACAGACCTCGATGTGTCGTAAACGTTGTGATGAATCGACTCTCATCATCAAGTTCAAGCTGATGATAGCCCTTGTTTAAATCTAACTTGCTGAATACAGTTGCACCATTCAAGCGGTAAATCATATCATCTACAGTGGGTGTAGGATGGCGTTCACGCATTATTGCCTTGTTGGGAACACGCATGTCTACACAAATGCGTATCTCATCTGGATTCTTCGGCTTTGGTGGAGTGACAATTGGGCTTACCCATGGTGTTGGGCCTGTTACCGGTTCAATGATATCTAGTTCTATCAGCCTATCCAGTTCGGCATCGACTTTCTTGCGAGTATGGAATGGTTGTCGGCGATGTGGTTGGGCAACTGGAATTACATCTGGGTTGATATGCAGATGTACCTTGCTATCAGTATAACAACCTATGGATTTAAACCGATCAGAAAATTCAGCAACAATAGCATCAACATTGTTTGCAGATTCCACTGCTACAGCATTAGAAAGCTGAAGTAGCCCCAATTTGGTTGAAGTCTTGTAACTGAGTAAAGACTCCTTTGCATTCCTAACAACATGGAATGTAGTAATGAGCATTGCATTCTTTGACTTAATCTCTGCAGTGAAAGTTCCAATCACTGGTAAGGCTACCTTTGAAGCATAGGCAGTGGCTTTGCCATTATAGTTTTCAAGCTTTGGGAATTGTTTTTTAAATTTTTCATAGTGGCACTCAGCAATGGTGTCAATGTTTGATCCAGTGTCAATGAGAATTTTGAGACAAATGCCAGCAATGTATACTATAGTCTCTGGGTTGTTTGGAAGATCATTCCATTTTGTGATTGATTGTACTCCATAAATATAATCACATTCACTGTCATCTGAGACTGGTTGTAATGAAATGTTGTCTTGTGTATTATTAACATTCTTGATTTGAGGTGCAATATTGTGTTTGCCACCTCGACTCCTATGACTTGATCCTCGTACATTGCTTTTATTTATTGATTGTGGTTTCTTTAGTGCGGAACGACACATAGCACCAAAATGATTTAGTTTTCTACACTCATAGCACTTCTTACCTTGTGCAGGACAAACATTATCTGGGTGTGGGTAATCTCCTCCACAATTGTAACATTTATTATTGACAACCTCTGATGTGAGTCGTTGTGACTGCTTGAGTCTTGTTCCATGACTCCAGTTGTGATGTGGTTCTCGGCTCAATTTAATGTTAGGTTTGGCATGATATCTTCTATGATCATGGTGTACTCCCTGAACCTTACACACTTCATGGCTGTTAGTAACAGTGGCAGAACCGTTGTTGGCACTGCACTCCATGGCACGAGCATCACGTGCAGCATCTTCCATTCGACGAGCCATATCCAGTATCTTGTTAAGAGAACTTTCATCATCAACAAGTTCTAGAGCTCTTCGACGAAGACGTGTAGATGTGCATGTTTCAATTATTTGCTGTTTGATTTCTTTGTCAACATCAGCAAACTCACAGTGGGTTGCTAAACCCTGCAGACGTGTATGGTATTGATCAACAGTTTCATTAGAGAGTTGTTTTGCTCTCCTGAAATGCATAATTTCCATAGCAGTATTTTGCCTTGGTTTGAAATGCTCAGTTAATTTGGCCTTGGCAGTGTCATAATCTTTAGCACCACCAGTATCTTTCAGTGTATCAAAGATATCACAAACTCTATCACCTGCATAGTGAAGCAGAAAGGCACGCTTTCTTTCAGCACTTTTGATATCAGAAACTATCAACAAATTTTCAAACCTTTTAAGCCATTTGACCCACCTCTGTGACAGGTTTGTCTGGTCACAGTCAGGATCAAATGCAGGAAACTGAGGTATATTTGCCATTTTTACTGAATAAATTTAAACTTATCACTTAAAATGTTCCTCAGAATATATAACACTTACTGCACTGTATATGTTATTCAAGAATTCACTGTAATTACTTTAATTTTGCAAAGCACACAAGCATTTTAATGCAAAAGTTCACAACAGTGCACAACACAGCAGCAACTGACTTCTTACCTAGCCCTTGTGTACATGTGTTGTTCCTACTCACAGCAACACAGCAGTTGTTAGCAGTTGGTACAGCAATTGGCAGCAGTTGGCAGCAGTAGGTAGCAGTTGGCAGCAGTAGGCAGCAGTAGGCAGCAGTAGGCAGCAGTAGGCAGCAGTAGGCTCACAGCATGAAGAATTTTGTAGCACGGAGCGTCGTTTCGTAACCAAAACATCAGGTTTTGTACACTGCATCAAAGCGTCGTTTCGTACACAGCGTCGGCAGATTCCTCTCACAGCAACACTCAGCACAGCTTGGGTAGCACACAGCATTGGCCAGCACACAGCAACGGCCAGCACACAGCAACGATCAGCACACAGCAACAGTCAGCACACAGCATGGGGTTGCATACAGCATCGGGTATGGTGCTCACAGACAGCTTCTCCTTCCTCCTCTGGGCGAAACAGCATGCTCCTTCCTTGTGTTTTGTTGAACAAAATACCTGCGCTCCCAGTTCATCGTCGTCGCCAGTGTGGTGTCTGTGTATAGCTGAGATAGTCTTGGTAGTAAGGTTGATGTAAAGTCATTCCTGGTTACTGACTTTAATACTTAAAAGACGATTACATGATAGAGTAGCTCCCAAGCTTGGCAGGCGTCCTGTGTGCTGTTTACCTTCTCTAGTGGCGTCCAGCCGCCGCACATAGAAAACGGATGGTACCATTTTCTGTGAACATGACAGATAGGTTATCCCTACCTCCATCAAGTACTCAAAGTGTGTGTGTGTACTCACCTAGTTGTGCTTGCGGGGGTTGAGTTCTGGCTCTTTGGTCCCGCCTCTCAACCGTCAATCAACCGATGTACAGATTCCTGAGCCTACTGGGCTCTGTCAAATCTACATTTGAAACTGTGTATGGAGTCAGCCTCCACCACATCACTTCCTAGTGCATTTCATTTACTAACTACTCTGACACTGAAAAAGTTCTTTCTAATGTCTGTGTGGCTCATTTGGGTACTCAGCTTCCACCTGTGTCCCCTTGTGCGTGTGCCCCTTGTGTTAAATAATCCATCCTTGTCCACCCTGTCAATTCCCCTGAGGATTTTGTATGTGGTGATCATGTCTCCCCTAGCTCTTCTGTCTTCCAGCGATGTGAGGTGCAGTTCACGTAGTCTGTCCTCGTAACTCATGCCTCTTAGTTCTGGGACTAACCTAGTGTCATACCTCTGAACTTTTTCCAGCTTTGTCTTGTGCTTAACAAGGTACGGGCTCCATGCTGGGACTGCATACTCCAGGATTGGTCTTACATATGTGGTATACAAGGCTCTGAAGGATTCCTTACACAGGTTTCTGAAAGCAGTTCTGATGTTAGCCAGCCTCGCATAGGCCGCGGATGTTATTCTTTTGATGTGGGCTTCAGGAGACAGGTTTGGCGTGATATCAACTCCCAGATCTTTCTCTCTGTCCGTTTCGTGAAGGACTTCATCTCCCATTCGGTATCCAGTGACTGGCCTCCTAGTTCCTCCTCCTAGTTTCATTACCTTACATTTACTTGGGTAGAACTTTAGTAGCCATTTGTCGGACCATTCCTTCAGTTTGTCTAGGTCATATTGAAGCCTCATACTATCCT
This sequence comes from Procambarus virginalis, assembly GCA_020271785.1. Taxonomy (NCBI): domain Eukaryota; kingdom Metazoa; phylum Arthropoda; class Malacostraca; order Decapoda; family Cambaridae; genus Procambarus; species Procambarus virginalis. Next base: position 11,096 of record WNGS01008720.1, read on the forward strand.
CCTCTGTCCTGATCCTCCTCATAATTTTCGCGTCATCAGTCAACATCGAGAGGAACGAATCAATTCCTTCTGGAAGATCATTTACGTATATCAGAAACAGTATAGGTCCAAGGACTGATCCCTGTGGGACTCCACTGGTGACTCACCGCCACTCCGAAACCTCACTCCTCACGGTGACTCGCTGTGTTCTGTTGCTTAGGTACTCTCTTATCGAGTGGAGGACCTTGCCTTTCACTCCTGCCGGCATCTCCAGTTTGTGCACTAGTCTCTTATGTGGTACTGTGTCAAAAGCTTTCTGGCAGTCCAGAAATATGCAATCTGCCCAGCCCTCTCTTTCTTGTCTGATTTTTGTTGCCTGGTCATAGAACTCAATTAATCCTGTTAGGCATGATTTGCCATCTCTGAACCCATGTTGATGTTGAGTTACTAAGTTCTTTTGCTCCAGATGTTCCACTAGCTTTTTTTTTTTTTTTTTTTTTGTGTGTGTGTGTGTGTGTGTACTCACCTATTTGCACTCACCTATTTGTGCTTGCAGGATCGAGCATTGACTCTTGGATCCCGCCTTTCCAACTATCGGTTGTTTACAGCAATGACTCCTGTCCCATTTCCCTATCAAACCTAGTCTTAAAAGTATGAATAGTATTTGCTTCCACAACCTGTTCCTCAAGTGCATTCCATTTTTCCACTACTCTCACGCTAAAAGAAAACTTCCTAACATCTCTGTGACTCATCTGAGTTTCCAGTTTCTACCCATGTCCCCTCGTTCTGTTATTATTACGTGTGAACATTTCATCTATTTCCACTTTGTCAATTCCCCTGAGTATTTTATATGTCCCTATCATATCTCCTCTCTCCCTTCTTTTCTCTAATGTCGTAAGGTTCAGTTCCTTCAGTCGCTCTTCATATCCCTTCCCTCGTAACTCTGGGACAAGCCTCGTAGCAAACCTCTGAACCTTCTCCAGTTTCCTTATGTGTTTCTTCAGGTGGGGGCTCCATGATGGCGCGGTATACTCTAAGACTGGTCTCACGTAGGCAGTGTAAAGCGCCCTAAAAGCCTCCTCATTTAGGTTTCTGAATGAAGTTCTAATTTTCGCCAGTGTAGAGTACGCTGATGTCGTTATCCTATTTATATGTGCCTCAGGAGTTAGATTAGGTGTCACATCCACTCCCAGATCTCTTTCTCGAATCGTTACAGGTAGGCTGTTCCCCTTCATTGTGTACTGTCCCTTTGGTCTCCTATCACCTGATCCCATTTCCATAACTTTACATTTACTGGTGTTAAACTCCAGTAGCCATTTCCCTGACCATCTCTGCAACCTGTTTAAGTTCTCTTGGAGGATCCTACAATCCTCGTCTGTCACAACTCTTCTCATTAATTTTGCGTCATCCGCAAACATGTATGACTCCACTCCTGTAAACATGTCATTTACGTAAATTAGAAAGAGGATTGGTCCCAGCACCGATCCTTGAGGTACTCCACTTGTTACTGTTCGCCAGTCCGACTTCTCGCCCCTTACCATTACCC